>CANXYC010571884.1:0-22197 GCA_948193065.1 Aleurites moluccanus | reverse complement strand
AATAAGAACCATGATTCGATTTGTGATATGATTTGATAGTGCTAATTATTATAAGCACTCATGTTCCTTCAAGTAAAGCTTGAGATTCTTTCATACCCATATATATATAAATATATGTACATGATTATGATTTGATATTCTGATTCTTGATTCATGATGTTCATATCTTACTGAGTTGAAGGCTCACTCCTCTTCTGTGGATTTCAAGTGATAGTGTAGCTCGTGAGGGAGCTAGTAAAGAAGATCAAGCTTCTTGACTCATTCTTCCAAGAAGCCTTCATTGTAATAATTTTGAGATATTATGTATAATCATTAAATGGTATTAAGACACAATATGTATTGGGAGTATACTCTAGAGCTCCGTAGTTAGTCAATTGAGGATGCTAATATATATATGATGTATGAATTATTACCTTTTGGGTACTCTCATTCCTTAGTGATGTGAGATGCATCTTTTGATCAGTAAAGAACAAGATGAAATTATGAAATGATATAGTAAAGAAATGAATTATGTTTATATGGATTATGCAAATGATATTATATGATATCTTATGATTGTTACAATTGTGTATAAGATTCAGGATATGTGAGTTCTACGGGTGTATGGTGGCCTTAAGCCTACCCTTGTCTTAGGACCGTTGCACCACTAGAGTTGGGGTGTGACAATGATATTGCAATGGTGGAGTTGAGGGTATAAGGAGAAATTATTGGGAGTGTAATTTTCTTACAGGCTTGGTAATTTTGAAAGACCCGGTTTCGGATCGAGAATAAGGTGAAAAATACAAAAGAGACTCTAGTGAATTTTCTGTAAATTATGGTAATATGGATTCTACGGGTTGTAGGTAGCCTTATGCTTCCCTATGCCCTAGGACCGTCGCATTCTAGAAGTGGGAATGTGACAAACCGATCAAACCGATTATTCAAACCAAAACTTAAAAGTATTGATTTGAATAATTTTTAATCTTACTTGGTTTGGATATGGTTGAAATCATTTACAAATCGATATAATTGATTTGGTTAAAACTTTTCATCCTAAACCGACCAACCATGAGCACCCCTAATGCTAGGAACCTTTAAATTTATTTACTAGCTTTATTCAATTATTTCAATTACTTAATTAACCAATTAATTAATAATTAGGATAACATGAGTTTGATCACACAATACTCTTTTTACTTTTGATTTTCTAGGATCATATTTAATTAGCAATGGAATATGGTATCAATCCTTGATATCACGGGATCAATGTCCCACCAATCAAAAATTCTCATTTCTTTTTAGTTTCCCATAAGTCACACGACTACCTAATTAGTACGAATGATATAAACTAGTTTTCAACATTTTATGCATCTTGATCATTATTACTATACAATAAAATTCATTCATTAGAAGATCTTGATCTCACTAGGATCATGATAAATGTCTAGTACTAATATCATATGTCCACATCTTAATATTTGTTCTAGAAATCCATTATAGTCTATCTTTAACTGCCTTAGAATATCAAGAATAACAAGATGACATATGATTTTATCATCGATTATTCGTGGCAATGAATCTCGTATCTAGCTGAATATTGACCCTACTATATAACTAGTTAAAGCCACCACATATCATATGTTGTACATGGATAACCTTATCATAATAAAATTTTAACCATTTATATATGGACAACTATGCCCCCTCAGGTTGAAAACTATATGCAAAATTATGACTAAGACGATGGTTGATTGATAGATGGTAAAATCTTATGTCAACCTTATCTTACATCACAGTTCAACTATCCAATCAATAAATATTCATATATTTGTATTGACATCCCAATCAAGTGGTTTGTAACTCATTACTTCCATTTCATGAGTATTCCATATTAACTAGAAAGACAAATAGAAGTGATAATATTTTGAACTAGTACAGCTGAGGTGAAGAATCTTTTGACCACAAACAATTTTAAGTACTTATATAAGGTTAAACTATCACCCTATTCTCCACATAAAGAAATGTTCACCTAACAAGTTATTAATGACTATATTCTATATTATGAAATGTTATCATAAGAAAATATATTAATGCCATTATGGATAAATGGTTATCCAATTGCTCTGTAAGTACAACTCTATGGCATATTACGCTAAATTTAAGGATTTTATTATTATTAATTTATAGAATTTAGTGAGTTTTTTTTTATAGAAGTATTATGTGTTCTTGGACTTTCAAAAATCTCAAAATTAAAATTTTTAGTTTTAAAATTTATTATAGTATTTAAGTAATCAAATTTGTTCAAAGATATGAAAATCTATTTGTAATAAAAAAAAAATAGTCATTAATCAACGCGTGCTTCTTATCAAGTTATCAATTTTAATGCTCTACCAATATGATTGAAAATTATTGAAAGAGATTTAAGTCAATTTCTTATTTGGTATTTTTTTTTTTATGTATGATCTTATATTTTTATTTTTAAAATAAGATGTACTTTTATCAATATGAATAAAAGATTCATACTTTTTTTTTTTAAATTACTTCATAAGTCATTCATATCCGAATTGATTTAGAATGGTGAAAGATTTAAAATTTAATGTGATATCTGTTTTTATTTTTTATTTAAAATTTAACTTTAAATTTATAATAATTTTAAATCATCAAGTATTCAAATCAATGCATTTTTTAGAGGAAAAAAAATTTCATTCACAATATTTACAATAAAATTCATTTTTTTAATCTAAAATCTATACTATATACAAAGTGCCCGTTTGGCACAGCTTATGGAAAGAAACAAGCAGCTTTTTTTGGATAAGAAGCTGATTTTGGCTCAGTTTATAGTGTTTGGTAAATATCAAATTTAATAAAAACAATTATCTAGATAGTTAAAATTTAACTATTTTGATAAGTTAGAAATTGAAACTTTTCAAGAAAATTGAATTTTAGATTAAACGCGTAGATAATTTTAAAAAATTAATAGATAAAAGTACCCTTATAAGTTTATAAGCAGTTTTTAAATTATATTTTACCAAACACAAACAAACAATTAATTACTTTTAGAAATATCATTTTTAGAAAAATAAATTTTCTTTATATGAAAAACTATTTTCATAAACTGTGTCAAACGAGACCTAAAACGAACGTCACTGGTGCCAGATAGCTTCTTCACCACAGTCCTTCAGAATTAAATGCAATATAAATATTCAAATCTGCCCCGTGTCACTACCAAAATAATTCATCATTTTATTTTTTTTAACCTCACATGGGAAATTCAATTCTCCCCTTTTTGGTATCTCCCATGTGAATTAGAAGCTGTATTTTTCAAATTCCCAATTTTCTATGAACATGTTGATTTCTTTCAATTTTTTTTATTTTTTATTTTTTATTTTTTATTTTTTATTTTTTATGCCAATCTCCAATAAAAAATGTATTCACCCTTTTCTTTTCTACTTATTAATTCTTTGTATCAGTTTCCAATGCCAATCTCCAACCAAAAATGATTAAATTGAATCTATTGACCCTTTCTTTTTTCCCATTAATTCTTTGTATCAATTTCCAGTTAGTTATTTATTTAATGTTCTATAAATGTTGATTCATCCTTTTATTTTTTGTTTTCTCTTTTATTTGAAGTTGCTCGTACGCTCTATTGATGTCGTCACTTCTAAATTTAGTGGGCCGGTATGTATGCTTGAAATTTTAAATTTTTTATTGTTTGAAATGTGTTTGGTATTTTATTTGTCAGCATCAATATCCAAATCTGTTAGTATTAACTATAGAAAATCCATTTAATTTTTTTTACTTTTCTAATTTTGCAACAGCCAGAAAAAAAAAATAAAGGCAAAAAAATTATATTTCATTTTTTTCAAAAATATATATTTTTTTATCACATATAATTGGGGTTTGATACTTGAAAGTGTGTTGTATCTTTAATTTTAGAAATAAATATTTAAAGATATTCTTTATATATATAAATGAAGTTCTATATTTATTATTATATGCATGATGTTGCCAGAAAAATTCTGTCATTAACCCAAAAGTGTCCTAAAGGAATTTATGTTCTATCTGTCAAGGCATCTATTTCTAATGTTACCATTCATCATCCAAGTTCCTTCGGTGATATATCCTATAGATTTTTTTTATTATTATTTAATTATTTAATTTAATTCCAATTAGAGTTCAAACTAATGTAAAGAAAATCAATACCATTAAACTAAACTAAAATTCATTAATTTGTTTTAATAAATTTGACTTCAACTAAGTCTCGAATATAATATCTCACAATTCTGAAAACAATTTCAACATTATTAAATTCATTGATAAAATATTATTTTTTAACTTTTTTAATTAACACTTTTTTTTTTCAATTTGTTTGATTTCTTTGTTGACACTAATATCATATTCAACATCTTAATATTTGTTCTAGAAATCTATTCTAATCTATCTTTAACCGCCTTGAAATATCATGAATAATAAGATGACATATGATTTTATCATCAATTATTCGTGGTAATAAATTATGTATCTAGTTGAATATTGGCCCTACTATATAACTAATTAAAGCTACCACATCATTTGTTGTGTATGGATAGCCCCATCATATAAGCAGTAGCAAATCTTAACCATTTATATATGGATAACTATGCCTCTCGAGTAGAAGACTATATGTACAATTATGACTAAAACGATGGTTTATTGATAAATAGTAAAATCCTATGTCAACATCATCATAAGTCACAATTCAACTATCCAACTAATAAATGTTCATATAATTGTCTTGACATCCCAATCAAATGGTTTGTAATTCATCACTTCAATTTCATCAGTACTCCATATTAACTAGAAAAGACAAATAGAGGTGATAATCTTTCGGACTAGTGTAGTTGAGGTGAAGAGTCTTATGACCACAAACAGTTTTAAATACTTATACTAAGTTGAGCTATCACCCCAATATCCACACATAAAAAAGCTCACTTGACAACTTATTAAAGTCATTCTTATCAGTCCATCTTATATTTGTTCATAAAATTATTTTCATTAAAATCATTCTTATATTAATTAGCCAAACAAGTGTTTTAAAGAATAAACAAAAAATATAGTTTTTGAATTTTTTTTATTTCAAAAAACTAGTAAATTTTTCTTTGGAATAAATAAAATTGAAGTCAAATTTTGAATTTTTACCTTATATTTTTTCAATTAAAAATAAACTAAAGTGATGACTCTCAAAATCATTTTCAAAAAAAATTTAAGAGATAATTTTCAAAAAATAAACACGATAGTCACTTCAATCATGAGATTAAACTCAAATAAGCATTCTAATTTTTAACGGACCAGACCGGTATTTGGGTTAGACCTCACAGTACAACATTTTGAAAATTCATATATTAGACTAAATTTAAAATTGTATCAAATTAATCCTAATTTAATGTCAAAGATACATGCCACATTTTCAAATCTGCAATTGCTTGTCTCTGTCTTAAAATAAAGTTATAAGCATAACCATAAGAGATTAGTTTTTTTACAAACCAAGTGTGGGGATGTAGCTCAAATGGTAGAGCGCTCGCTTTGCATGCGAGAGGCACAGGGTTCGATACCCTGCATCTCCATTTTTCAATTTTGCATTTTTATTTGTCCCTTGTCAGTTATATATGTAGATATCTGGAAGATATTTCTTCCATATATAAACAGAAAAGTTAGTTTTGTCCAGATTTTGAAGCTGTCTTCATCAGTCATAACCCATGGCTACCTTATCTCAGAATAGGCTTTCCATTCTTCGCTTTTGTCTCTGCAATTTCTACATTCAACACATAGTCACATTATACTCTCTTATCCGTTCATGCAAGTCTAATCTTATATTTTCTCTTTCCTTTGTGCAGTTCCTCTGCTTTTGCTCTTCATTTACTTTCTGGGTTTCCATTTTATTCCTTTTGTATGCTTTTCTTATCAGTTTGATATTTTACTCTTTGTCCAGGAAAATGGGTTTTCCGTGAAATTGGCAAATACTAATTTGGAATGCAATTATTTGGAATAAATTTCATTTTCTCCTTTGGTTCACAAGGAGAAGGAATCCACATTTTTAATGATATTTTTATATTTGAATAACTTAATCTTGAAAAAAAAAACCATTTACTTCCCCATCTCATTTCCAAGATGAACCAAACATGCCCTTGAGATTAGTATGACACTATCTATATGAATTCTTTCTGTTTCTTTTTAAGTTCAAGCATTTAAGCATTTTTGGTTTGTTTTTAGACATTGATTAATTTCAAATTAAAAAAAAAAGGATGAATTCGATTGAAACAACTTCAATAATTTAATCTCTTTTCACTGTCATGGTTGAATTGCAATAGGTCTTTAATAGTTCATGTGATACTATAATTGTTGATTTCTCAGTTCAAAGCTAATTATCTTCTGTAATTGTTTTTAATTGTTGCTACTTGATAGTGGGAAATTATATTTTGATGAGAACTAATTTTTGCAGGTTGATAGTTGTATGTAAACTGAATCTTATATTTATAGAACCAAGAAGCTTTAAGGGTGAGTTCAGATGCAAAGCAAAGAGCTCCAGTGGTGGGACTGTTGAGAAGTCCAAACGTGACGCTCTTTTTATTGACAAACATGGCAGGTGGCGAAGCTTTGATCGGAAGAAATTGTCAAGGAAGCGCTGTAATGCAAATAATGCATTTTGTGGGTTTTAAAGCATGCATAATATTTTAAAGAATGTATCATATTGAAACGTGTTTTTGCAGGTGGTTCTTTAAGGGGACAAGGATGGAAATTTGGATCTGGGTTTGTTGATGGAATTTTTCCAGTGCTAAGTTCCACTGCTCAGCAAATTCTCAATTTCATACAGAAGGAAGTGGATCTTAATAGTGTTTGGGCTGCTCTTGATACTCTTCCTGCCAGTCATGACGTATGGGATGATCTTATTAATGTAGCTGTTCAACTTCGATTGAATAAACAATGGGATCTAATTTTGATGGTAAGAAAGCTACACATTATTAATTGTTCTTTATATTTGTTGTGGGTAGGGAGTGAATTAAGATATCAAGCTAGTTTTTATCACAGTGCATATATGTTTTAATCTAGTTATTTCTTGAGATTCATTATCATTACAATGACAATGACTCGTACAATTTTATTTGATTAGGTAGAAATCTAAATGTGAAATTATTTGAATCTGTGCAAAGAAGTGATTGATGCTGCCCTTGGTATTCACAGAATTCTGTTTCTGCAGCTGGTTTTATTGGCTATTCATTGTCTTTTTTATTAGGTCATTTATTTTTTAATTTAATGATCATAATTCAACTTAAATTTACCATCTCTCTATATAGAGCCTGTTACCTGTGAATTGATTGATCTTCATGTGTGCGATCATTTGATCTCTTAACTGTCTGACACATGTGAAATGTGATATAGCACATGAAGATGATTAAAACTCCTAAAGTTTTTGTTTGACCTGATTAACTTCAATAAACATCACTTGCAGTTGTGCAACTCTAATGATTCAATCAATTAATTATAATTTGGCTTCAAATATTTCAGGCTTGAAGTTTGAAAATTGAATTTGGTAAAAATGAAAAGCTTGTATAAGATTGTTTTATTTAGAAAATAAGTTTTTGTTATCATCAAAATTCAAAAGCTTATCTGTTAACTGTATTTTATTATATCTTATTTTGATATAAGTCAAATTCTGAGGTCATACATTTTTTTTTTTTTAATCTTGTTGAGTGTGATACTGTAAAAATTTCCAGATATGTCAATGGATATTGTACAGGAGCTCCTTCCAATCCGATGTCATGATATTCAATTTAGTTATAGATGCTTATGGGCGAAAATCACTGTACAAGAAGGCAGAATCTACATATTTTGAACTTCTTGAAGCTAGATGTGTACCTACTGAAGATACTTATGCACTTCTTCTAAAAGCATACTGCATGTCTGGACTGCTAGAGAAAGCTGAAGCTGTCTTTGCTGAGATGCGAAAGTATGGCCTTCCTACAAGTATGTTTTCATATCACTTTATGTTGACTGAGGTTTACTTTGTATATTTTATTCAATAGTTGTATTATATTTCAGAGAATTGCTTTCTGGTGAATTCTCTTGAAATTCTGTAAACAAACCTCAGTATTTTATCTCTAGTTTTAATTAATAAATTGTGATGCAAGATGCTTATCAATCAACTTAGCAAAACTATATGGCTTACTTTTTGGGTAAACTTTATCTGACTTTTTGAGTGTTCTTACTTCTTTAGTGTTTGGTGTAAGTCTTTGTTGTCTTGCTTATACCACGATAAAGAGGGTTGAACTATCTTCCTCTGTGAAAGAATTCGAGCAAGTATCGTGGTTTATAAGCAAGCATCCATGGTATCAATGTAAGATGGCTTTTGTAAAAGGTAAGACCACCAAAGTACCCAAGAGAGTCAAATGGTAAAAACCTCATATGGATATAGATCTCGTCCTATCATCAATAATTAAGATTGTTACTCTTTTGTAGATTATTCATGCAAAGGGACTTGAGAATTCCAAGATTACATTCAATTTGAAAATTGTACAACTTCTTAACCATATGTTCTAGACTATTAATTTGAAAATAGGAAGGTGAATTATCACCTTTGAGGGATGAGCTGACATATTAAAACACAGATAATAACTATATTTTTTAATGTGTACTTTCTTCTTAAGTAGTTTTAGATTTAGGAATTCTGTAGTCCAACCCCTTGCAGTCGAGATATGCATATACACATATATTCACCATCTGTCTGTATGCATGAGTCTGTGTATGAGAGAGGAAGTCATTCCTACCCCTCTCTCACTCTCTATTGTGAGATGGTTGATCTCATGTTTGCAGTTCTGTTTATGATATTTTCTATAAGCATTTTTTTCCGTTAAGGACTTTTGAGCATTAATCTGGTTTACTACAGAATTGTAAGACGTTCATTTTGTTTCAGACAAAGACTAGGTTAAGGAAGCACTGCCATCCTTTACACTTGTAGATACACTGTCAAACTTTGAGATCTTGATTTTTATTTTTTTGTGGTTGAAATATAGTAGATATTTTGAATTAGCATATACTTTCTTTTACTAGCGTATGTTAATTTTGAATTTATTTTTGGTGGTCGAAATATAGTAAATATTTTGAATTTTGCACATATTTTGTTTTATTGACATATGTTAGATTTTGAATTTACATGTTTAAGTCTTAAAATTGATACACTTGCACATTCAATGAGTAAAATGTGAATTTACATAGATCTTTTTGTTAACTAGGTGCAATTGTGTACAATGCTTACATTGATGGGCTAATGAAGGGTGGGAACCCCCAAAGAGCAATAGAGGTCTTTCAGAGAATGAAAAGAGATTGCTGCCAACCATCTACTGAAACTTATACATTATTGATCAACTTACATGGGAAGGTGAGCTTAAAGGTCTTATTTTGCTTGCACTATTGCAACTATATCATAGGCAATAAATCGGTACCTCACATGTTATTACTATAGTGGGCTTGTCCTGAAAATGAGGCACTTGCCAGTCCTACAACGATATGACGCTGTAAACTTCATTACAGCCTCGTATCAGAAGCATAAGTTCAGAGGAATCGTAGACTTTTTTATATGTGAGAGGATGATATTTAGGTCCCTTCATTAGTATTCTCTTTGAAATTCGAGGTCCATACTTCTCATTTCTATAATGCAGGCAAGTCAATCATACATGGCCTTGAAGTTGTTTAATGAAATGAAAAGTCAAAAGTGTAAACCAAATATATGCACATACACAGCTCTGGTGAATGCATTTGCAAGGGAGGGACTTTGCGAGAAGGCTGAGGAAATTTTTGAGCAGCTGCAAGAAGATGGTTATGAACCTGATGTGTATGCTTATAATGCACTCATGGAAGCATACAGGTCAGTCTCATATAATGCTATAGTTTCTCAATCATTTCTAAGAAGTGGAAAAGAATATTTGAGCCGCACATGTGCATAAACAATTATTACATGTAGAGCAATTTGAAAAATATATCAAATATTATTATTTATAAGCTTTTTGTGGCTATAAATTTGACTTTCTCATAATGAAGCCAAGCTTGTTCTGAGCCTAAGCTGAATAGAAAGATTAATGAGCTGAGAACAGACACTGCTCTTGCTCAGTTTGAGCTCAAGCTGAGTTCAAGCCAGGAAAATTTTAATTCTTGGCTTTGCTTGTTTTGATTGCAACCTAAGTGTCGTCGGCTCAGGTGGCTTGTCATGAAGGGCATGCTTCTGTTGGCATAATTTGTTGGTGTGTCTTACCATTAGGGTGTTGGGTCATGGACAGCAATATCTTCATGACAGATGTAGTACTGTAAAGAATTCAAAAGACAAAAAGTTGTCACAACAGTTATACATCAAAGTGGCCTTCACCATATCTGATTAACTAGTATGTTATTCATGATGCCAATTGAAACCAAATAGCAATGAATTAATCCTCTATTATGCCATAACTTTAAGTTTGTGATTTTTATAGCTTCTTAATAGGTAAATGGATTTGTGAAAAAATATTTCTTCCTCTCTATTCTTACTCTACAATGATATATTTTTATCAACTATAACGCAAGTTTTAATTATGATGTAAACTATAATGTTTGTGTTTCTGACTCATTTTGAAATATCAAGCTCTGGATCGCTGAGAGTTAATTTGGGAATTTGTCCACATGGAAACAACAGAAAACTGAACATATTTGTGTGCTTTGGATACTTTGTTAGGTTTAGTTTGAGGTCTCCTATTTTGTGATGGGATATAGGCTGTTGTGAAGCATCCTATTTATTCTTGCTGTGATTAATTAAATAAGTCAAGCTTTCAAAAAATTGGTTCTTTTTTTTTTTTGGCTCTATTGGCGTACACATTTAATTGAAATCACTGTATAATTTACATCTAAGACCATCATGAAATCAATTCATTCTCATATTTTTTGGACATCTCCACTTGAATGGAACTTAGGAAGAGCATCTGCTGCTTGCTTTAACGAAAAGCTAAGGGGCTTATTTTAAAATCGGAGAAAGGGACTGAAAAAGTTTATATATTTCTGTATTCATTCAGGAATAGGTAGTTAGAAAGTAGCCATGCAAAGTTCATTATTCCTTGGAGTCGTGTCCAGGTGCACATGCATTAGCTTGACTATCTTGTGTTAACAGCCGTGCAGGCTTTCCATATGGAGCTGCTGAAATATTTTCCCTCATGCAGCACATGGGGTGTGAACCAGATAGAGCTTCATACAACATTATGGTAGATGCCTATGGCAGAGCTGGACTTCGTGAAGGTAAAATACTTAAACCAAATAATGATGACTATTATTTGCCCAACTTTCCTGTGAACCGTTTCTGTAACATGATTATGGTTTTTACACTGCATAATTTAATACAACAACAGTGGGAGAAAAAGAGCTTACAGACAACTGGGACAAGTTTGCCATCTCATAGTTACATTCCACTTGGTGTTTTTCCTCTTTTTCTGTGGGGCCTCGCAATAACTTATTACCTGGTCAAAAAAATATTTTCAAACATAAGAATAATTTGAAAGATGTACAAAAATAATTCTAAATCTTCAAATAATCAAGCCAAATAAACTTGCCTATTAAACCATCAATTATCTAAAATTTTTATGACATTTCTACAAAAAGATAAAAGTCACTTTGGATGTTCTATATCATGAAAGATACAGGAAAATGCTCTTATGCAATCATATAACATTCTCTTTCTTCTCCCTTTCTCCCTTTTATCTTTATTTCATTTCATCTCTTTATCAACTATTAAATGCTTTTCTTCCTTGTCAAGTGAAGAATTCTTCTCCTTTGGAAGTAGTATCCCATGTCCCTCTTTTTTAGGACATTAACTAATAAACAGTTTTCCATCATTTGCTTCCTCTGCAGTTCAGTTTTCATCCATTTTTACTCAAAGTGCACAATTAATCCCAATCTCTCTCTCTCTCTCTCTCTGTTACTGTTTTGATTCTAGTGGGATCAATTTTAGAAAAATTTCCCAACACTGCTATCAAGTGGGCTATATTTATCATCTTAAAAGTTTTGTATTAACCCTATTGAAACCACATGGCTGTTTCAATGAGTTCACTTGTAATGGTTTATACTTTAGCATTTGGATAATTGTGTCTGGAACAATTTTAATTTTCAAGGAGATGATACCCTTCTGTTCTTTCATTTCTTTCTGGTGATGATCCCATCTAAAATTTGTCAGTAGCCATTACTTCTCTCTCGTAGCTTCATTCTTGAAGAACAGTACTAGCTATGGCTTGGAGTTACATGTAAATATACATTATGAGATTTCATATTAGACTCTAATTAAAGAAAGAGAACCATTGATTTTTTTTTTCACAATCATTTGTGAGACTACGAAGGGAAAATCGAACTGCATCAATCAAAGCCTTGGTAATTGTGGGAACAGGAACATCACTGATGTTAGTTGTTCTTGTCCATGCTCATAATCTCATTGAAAGAACATTTGTCATCCCATATAAACAGTTTCTCTTCGTTCTCCCATGTATCAAAATTGCATTGTTTGTGTGCTGCACAGCTGTATTATATCCTCAAAAGCTACATCTGCTTCTGTTTGACTCTCTCAGATTTCTTCAACAACCTTCTTGATATGCTTTTCAAGGTTAGGTATGAAGATTTACCTGTTCTTATTTGTTGAATTTCTTTATATGCTGTTCAGATGCACAAGCTGTATTCGAAGAGATGAAAAAACTAGGAATTACTCCAACAATGAAATCGCATATGCTACTTTTATCTGCCTACTCAAAAGCTGGAAATGTGGCAAAATGCGAAGAAATTGTGAACGAATTGCATGAATCTGGGCTTGAACCAGACACATTTGTTCTCAACAGTATGCTAAACCTTTATGGCAGACTAGGCCAATTTGAAAAGATGGAGGAAGTTTTGAATGCAATGGAAAAGGGTCCTTATATGACAGATATCAGCACATACAACATCTTAATCAATATATATGGACGGGCAGGATTTTTCGAGAAAATGGAAGACCTTTTTCAATCACTTCCCAGCAAAAATCTGAAACCGGATGTGGTAACTTGGACTTCAAGGTTAGGAGCCTACTCTAGGAAGAAACTATATACAAAATGCTTGGAAATATTTGAAGAGATGGTTGATGCTGGATGCCATCCAGATGGAAGAACTGCTAAAGTACTTCTCTCAGCATGTTCAAGCGACAATCAAATCGAGCAGGTTACTACGGTAATTAGAACAATGCATAAGAATATGGATACTGTTCTGCTGCCTGTTTGATTGTTGCTCATCCAGGTTTTCAACACAATAAAACAAAAATCAATTAGAATCAAGATTTTGTTTAATATATCAACTATACACTTTGTACATGTTAAGTATCATTGTGGTAATAGATGGCGCATATTAGCATTAAGAGCATTGATTGTGTACCGAGGACATTTATTTCTTCAATCTTATTCTAATCACTTAAAATTAGTTAAGTTTTGCAAATTTATTATATATATATATATAAATCTTAGGTGGTGTTTGATAAAACTGAAAATTAAGTACTGAATTTTAATTGTTAAATAATATAAATGATATAATTTTTAAATTATAAAATTATTTAAAAATTAATTATTTATTATATTTTATGTAAATTTTAAGTTAAAATTTTTGATTTGTTATTTTAAATGGTTTTTAACTTAATTAAGATTTTTATAACATGAGTTACTAAACAATTAAAACAATTAATTGGGGGAAAGGAAATCTGGAAAAGATGCTTTGAAAGGAAATCTGTAAAAGTTTTGCGTTCAATTAAGATATTAAACTTTCAATTTGGGACTTAATGAGGCACTTGCAGTCACGTGCCTCAAACAAACATCACATATTCAGATGTGGACCCATTTGAAAATGTTGTTAACAGCTAAGACGAGAATTTTTTTCTAATTTCAAGTGTGAACCCTAGAATTTTGATCTCATTCCAATTACTAATAGAACAGAGCTAAATTCTCGAGGTAAAAGTTGATTTATAATGTAGCATCATTGTTTTCCACTACCAGGTCCATGTTTGTTGCATGTCCACCCATATATGAACCCGAAATGATCTATTACAAGTGTAGGTTAAAGAGCGCCATTACGAACGTCATGGATTGATGGAAATCTAGGTAGAAGAGTTTATGATTGTCCCAAGTATAAGGTACAAGTGATTTGTTTTCTCAAATCCCTCTTCCATGTTGTTGATATAGTGTAATAAGCTCATTTAGTTCTTATTCATAGTTTGTTTGTGCTTTCTATGTAGATTGAACGGAATGCAGATTTTTTGAATGGATAGATACTGAAATGTCAGAGAGAGTTGCCTTTGTGGTCCTTGATACAATCAAGGAAAAAGAACGATTGTCTTTTGGACTAAAAATTTTTTAGGCCCCTAGTTGAGCTTTTGGTACAACTACAAACTCTAAATTGGGCATTTTTCCAAATTAAATGCTTATATTTAAATATTGAATGATATTGTCACAACTCAAATCCAAAATTATGACTAACATATAGCTAGATCTGAGTCTAATCATACAAAACTAGCAAATATTATAATTATAACATATAAAATTACACATGAACATTTAATTATTTACTTATTTATATAATTATTATTTAAATATTATTAATCAATAATGACAAAAATTAAATATAAATTATTACAATTAATAATTCTCTACAGATTATGCATAAGTCTAGCAATATAATTTGAAAATCAACTAAAATCCCTCAAAGATCTTGGTTGGACTTTGGAAAAAAAGAAGAAAGTCTTGCTAAAAAAAATCACATAACCTATAAAAAAATTGAAATTTAAAGAAATGAGCAAATCAAAAATAGGAAAGAAACCTAATATTTAAACATTTTAAGTATATATATATATACCTAGTATATATATGTAACAATTAACAATAAGTCAAATATAAATAATACTTGCTAAAATTATCAAATACTTCGTTTTAAATCTATATAGTATAAGAATATATAAATTTCACATATAACTTATATAAATAATTTTTTTTACATACTTATAAATTTATTTAAAATAAATAATTATTTAAAGGGTTAATTACTATTTTTTTCTTTGTAAAATGACCAAATACATTAAGTCCCTCATGACTTTTAAAAAATACACTAACTCTTCTCTGACAAATGTCATAATATACTACTAGACTATTCGGTCAAATTTTATCATTAGTCAACCCTACAAGGATAGCAAAAAGACAGAAATTTCATTGTCCTTTATTTTTAATTAATTACATGCTTTAAAAAAATTTTTTAGGTTAAAAATTTATTTTCATATTTTTTGACAAATTTTAAAATAAAAAAAAAATTAATTGTTATTTTTTATTTTAAAAAAAATTTAAGAAGAAATTAAATTATTCCTTCTTAAATTTTTTAATACAAATAAAAAATTCATTTCCATATTATTGATAAATTTAAAAATAAAAAGTAAAAAATATTTTTTAAAAAATATTTTTATTTTTTATTTTCAAATTTTTATTTTTTAAAAAATAAAATAAAAATATTTTTTAAAAATATTTTCAAATATTTTAAAAAAATATCTTTATTTTTAAATTTATCAAAAATATGAAAAAATATTTTTTAACCCTAAAAAATTTTTTTAAAGTAAAAATAAAATGTAATTAATTAAAATTAAAGAGTATGTCTTTTTACTACTCTTATAGGGTTGACTAACGGCAAAAATTAGACGGAAGGATCTGATAGTATATTGTGACATTCATCAGGAGGGAGTTAGTGTATTTTTAAAAGATCAGGGAAAACTTAGTGTATTTGATCATTTTATAAGGAGAAATAGTAATTAACTGTAATACCCTAGGAAATCCCATCTTGTATGCATGAATTGATTTTCAATTTATGGTTTAAAAGCATTGAAACGATGGGAAATAATTTTAGAGACACAGTTAGAAAGCAAATGCAAAACTTTTCCGAAAATCGTAGGTGTCGAAAACGTTGCCGGAAAAATAGCGGTTCGACTAATTTAAGAATTTTTGACCCAAATCTAGGAGATTAAATAAGTTAATTTTATGTGAAATTATGGTGAAAAGAAAGAGTTGAAAAATATTTTGGAACACTAAAAATAGAACTAATGGCAAAGTTGTAAATAAAGGCAATTCTAGGGTAATTTTAGAAATTCACTGTCTGGGATCCAGAAATGACCCAGAACTATTTTTAAATGATAGAACAACTTAAAATAAGGTATTTTACTCCCCACACTTGAGGTTGAATCTAAGCAGAATAGACAGAATAAATTACAGAAAGTTTTGGGGTAAAAACTACAAATAAGGAACATTTTGGGCCAAAAGTGCACTTAAATAAAATTATGGGACCCACCCTTTCTAGAAACTAGCCAAGGTGGCCGGCCATAATGGTGGGGGATGGATTTTTGTAATATTTGCAAATTTTGTCATTTTAATTAATTGTATGTCTGATGGATTTAATTAATTGAAAATATAAATGTTTGAGGAATTCAAAATTTTTTGGTTGCAAGATTTTGTGAAGCCGATTGTATGATTTTAAAAAAAATAATTTGGTAAAGTGTAAAACATAAAAGTTGTGGATTTATATCTCATCTTCAATTCTATAAAATGGTTTGGCAAAATTTTGTGTGTGTGAGGAGTTATGCCTCCTTGAGTAGGACTTGTCTGGTTTAGTGTTTCTGCAGGAAATATGTGTATGTTTAAATTTTCTAGGAATGACTAAGGCAGTTTGAGCCAAAGGTGTAAACATGAGAAATGTTCATTTATGTGTTGTTGGCTGTAAAATTTCAGGAGATTTGGATAAGTATAACTCAGTGGAGAGTGGAATTTCTCAGGTCTGTTCAGATGAGTTTTGGGCAGTAAGTCAGGGAGAATTTTAGAGAGTCATCATGGTCTGTGTAGTTGCTTTTGTGATTTGAATTTTGGATATATTGAGCCCCAGCAAGTCTATTTTAAGTGACAAAAAGAATTAGGGAGTTTGGATGTTTGTAGCTCAATTGCAAGCTGATTGAGTATAAGTTGTCGAGGATTGGTTTCAGTTTGGGCAGAGACTAGTTATTGCGAGCCGACAAAATGCGAAGTGGCATTTGCGAGCCGGCAATGCTAGTTAGCAAAGTGGCGAGGTGAGATTGCCGAGGTGGAAATTGGTGAAGAGGCATATGCGAGGTGGCATGTGCGAAGATGAATTTGGCGAAAAGGAAGTTGGTGAAGAAGAATAGGCGAGGTGACATTATGCGAAGAGGTATCGCCGAGGTGGCATATGCGAAGAGGGAGATAGGCGAAGTGAGTTGGCGAAGAGGCATTGCCGAGGTTGCATATACGAAGAGGGAGATAGGCGAAGCGAGGTGGCGAAGAGGCATATGCGAAGCGGTATATGCGAAGAGGAGTTCGCGAGGAGAGTTTGGCGAGGCAGCCTATGCGAAGTGGCATTGCTGGAGCAGTTTGGCGAAGTGAGAATTGCGAGCTGGCTTATGTGAGGTAGCATTGCTAAGGCGAATTGGCAAGGCAAGCTAGCGAGCAGGATTTTGGGCAGTAGCCTATTTAACCCAGTGCTAGTAGCGATTTTTCTCCATGATTTTGTTTCTTCTTTCTTTGTTCTTCTTCAGTTTTTCTCAGAATAGTTCTATTTATTTTCTAAGGTATTAATACTCAAAATTAATGCATTAGACCTCTAGATTATTATATATTAAGGCAGTAATTGTCAGATTCAAGCAGAATATCTCAGGAAATCAGTTTTTGGAGAAATAAGGTAAATTTCTTCAAATGTCATTTTCTTTTAGATTAATTAAGTCTGGTAGTTAGAATAGTTAATTATTGGTATATATAATTTATTTCAAGCATCTTAAAGCCATTAATGGTAATTAATGTTTGAGAAATCAGAATTTATGGACTGTCATGAATAGTAATATGAACAGTAAACTCGAAATAAATTGCAGATTTTTCTTTAAGAGATGAATTAATTGATGTTGGGAATTAAAAAAAATAAAAACTCTAAGATGGTTAAATATAAGAAATCATGTTGAATATTATTGATTAAGGAAAATCCTAATTTTGAATATTTGGGAAATTTTCTTAGGAGAAGAAAATCAAGGAAATTGTGCAAATTATAAAGGAAAATTCAAGGAGAAATTGTGTAGAGGTAAGTATGAACATTGCATTTGTTTATTGCTTCTTTGAGATGATATGACCAAGTATTCTTAATGTTAACCCTTATGATTCTTGTATACTTAATATTATATTACCAGACTATTAATTGAAAATTTTATGATATCCTAAAACCAAAATTTACCATTTGTTCATGAGATTACCATGTATATATATATATATATATATATATATATAATGTAAGTGACTTGGTCAACTTTTTTGGATCAAGTTCATATGATTTATGCTTGTAAACTTGATGGAAGTTATGATATATGTTGATGGTCTTGTGACTAATATGATTCTTGTGAGATTGAAACCATATGACCCTTTGGATAGAACGCTCTTCCCATTGAGAGTAAATTCATTGGTCCACCGTGCATTTTGGAAACCTAGCTGATAGGGTTTTTATCAATGTTCCACCTAGAGGAGACCATGAGCTCTAAGCGTATGCCTGGCCAAGCATGCGTTTGCGATAAGGTAGCAAGGACTACCGATGTGCTTTGTTGTGATAGGTAGCATGGCTACTGATGCACTCTGTAGTTCTACCTTGTTATTTGATAGTGCTATTCGATTGTAAGCACTTCTGTTTTTGTAAGCCTAACCACATGATGATTATTACCCATGTTCTTGGAATTGATATTTCCTTTGGATTAATATATATGTATATGTATTTCTTTCATATTGCATGTTCATATCTTACTGAGTTGAAGGCTCACTCCTCTTCTATGGATTTCAGGTGATAGTGTAGCTCGTGAGGGAGCTAGTAGAGAAAATCAAGCTTCTTGACTTATTCTTCCAAGAAGCCTCCATTGTAATTCTTTTGAAATATATTTATGTACATTCGTTGTATGGTATTATGGTACAGTATGTATTGGGAGTATACTCTAGAGCTCCGTAGTTGGTCATTTGGGATGATAATATTTTGATGTATGAATTGTTACCTTTTTGGGGTTACTCTTGTTCCTTAGTGATGTGGGATACATCTTTTGACCAGTAAGGAACAAGAGGAATTTATGAAATGATATAAGTAAAGATATTAATTATGCTTAAATGGATTATAGAAATGATTATTGAATGATATCTATATTTATTATAAATATATAAAATAAATGAGACCCAGGATATGAGAATTCTACGGGTTTATGGTGGCCTTAAGTCTACCCTTTCCCTAGGACCATCGCACCACTGGAGTCAGGGTGTGACAGAGGTGGTATCAGAGCTATAGGTTTATAATCCTTAACCTAGAAGATAGAAAGAGATGCATGAGCACTAGTATAAGTGTTGATTAAGATAACTACGGAGCATAAGATTTGTGTCTCGTCCAATTGTGTCTTCCTTTGGTACATATATCTGGGTTAAGTATGCGTAATGAGTCTGATAATGTTTGTTCTTCTTATCAATATCGAGATGCCTCTGCGTCGTGGTAGAGGACGAGGTCGAGACCATCCTAGGTGGGAGTTACCTTCTGAAGAGGGTTTTGTAGGTGGGAATGGGGGAGATGAGGTTCCTCCTGTGCCACCAGTAGACGTGGCTCATATGGCTCAGCAACTAGATCAGCTGCAAAGGAATTATGCAATGATAGCTATGTTCATTACTCAGCAAAGGCAGCAACCGGTACATCCAGTTCAGGTTCCAGTAATCCCTGTTCCTCCAGTAGTTCTACCACCTGTAGTGCAACAAGAGAAAGAGATATCATTTGAGAGATTTTTAAAGCTCAAGCCCTCAGAACATAAAGGAGAAGTAGATCCTACAGATTTCCTAGAGGAAATTAAAGAGAAAGTGCAGATTTTATGAATTCCTAATAGAAAAGCCATAGAATTTGTGGGATATTTGATGAAGGCTGAGGCCAAGGATTGGTTCAAGAGAAGCATCTTTGGCATGCTTCGGGAAAATGAAGAGCTATCTTGGGAGAGATTCAAGAAATTAGTGTTAAATGAATTTCTTTCTGAGAGTGTGAGGGAAGCTAAGTCCCTAGAGTTCGAGAGATTGGTTCAAACCCTTGGCATGAGTGTTTCAGAGTACGCCAGGAAGTTCAGCCAGCTGAGTAAATTTTCTCCTACATTGGTGCCTACAGAAGTGGCACAGATTCAACGGTTCCGCAGAGGACTAGTGGCTCCATTGTTTAAGCTCATAGCTGCACTTGAATTTGATTCCTTTTCCAAGCTGGTGGACAAGGCTAGGATAATTGAGAACAGGGAGATGAAAGCCAGATCAGAAAGGGTTGAAAAGAAGAAGTTCAAGTCTGATAGTTCTTCCAAACCAGATAGTGGGATGAAAAATATGGTATTGGCCCATCACTCAGCTTTCAGGAGTGTTTATAGAGGACCTTCAGAGAGACTATAGCAGAGTCGGACTACTCCTGGACCTAGTTCTCAGATGAGCCATGGATCAGATAGCTTTGCATCACCCATGGCTCCTAAACCTCTGTGTTCTACATGCGTCAAATTTCATTGTGGTCATTGCCATTATGCATCAGGAGCATGTTTTCGTTGTGGACAGCAAGGTCACTTTTTCAAGAATTGTCCACAACCACACTTTGGAGGTAGACCTTAGGCTTTTCAGGCTACAGTTCAGATGAGTAGATAGAAGAGCATTGGTCAGCAGCCAGGAGGAGGCAGAGGTATTCTGGGCAGGACTGTTGAGGCTGGCAGAGGATCAGGTCAGCATGTGGCTCAGGCTTCCGGATCGACTCTTATGGGTAAAGGCAGAGGGAGAGTTTTTTCTCTAGCTCAGCATGAAGCCCAAGCATCTAACACAGTGGTTACAGGTATTCTTTTGATTCAAGCCTTGAATGCTAGAGTATTGTTTGATTCAGGAGCTACGCATTCCTTTGTATCATCATGTTTTGCAAAGAAGTTGTATGTGCCTTGTGTGTTTCTTGAAATTGTGTTGGTTGTTTCTACTCCTTTAGAGGAAGAGATTGAAGTCCAGAACTCCTATCCATCCTATGTAGTTAGCATAGGTGGCAAGAGCTTGAATGTGGATTTGATTGAATTGCCAGTGTTAGAGTTTGATGTGATTTTGGGCATGGACTGGTTGTCCAAGCACTATGCCATTATAGTTTGTAATGGAAAGAAGTTTGTCTTTAAGCCACATTCGGGTGAGGAATTTGAGTTTCAAGGGGAGCGAAGCGAAGTACCATACAATGTGATATCTGCCATTAGGGCAAGAAGGTTGTTGAGAAAGGGTTGTTAAGGGTATTTGGCATATGTTTGGGATACTGGTAAGGAAGTGAGAGGTATGGAGCAGATTCCTATAGTCAATGAGTTTTCGGACGTATTTCCATAAGAGTTACTGGTTTGCCACCAGATAGAGAGATAGAGTTCGGTATAGAGTTGCTACCTGCACGAGTCCGATTTCTATTCCTCCCTACCGTATGGCACCAGTTGAGTTAAAAGAATTGAAGACTCAGTTACAAGATTTTCTTGATAAAGGATTTATCAGACCTAGCAGTTTTCCATGAGGAGCACCTGTACTTTTTGAAAAGAAGAAGGATGGTTCTATGAGGCTATGCATAGACTATATGCAGCTCAACAAGGTAACTATCAAGAATAAGTATCCTTTGCTAAGAATAGATGATTTATTTGATCAACTGTAAGGTACAAGTCATTTCTCCAAGATAGACTTGAGGTCGGGGTACCATTAGTTAAGAATTCAGAATGAGGATGTATCGAGAACAACTTTCCGAACCAGATATGGACACTATGAGTTCTTAATGTTGCCATTTAGATTGACTAACGCACCAGCTGCATTTATGGACTTGATGAATAGGGTGTTCAGGCCATTCTTGGACAAGTTTGTCATTGTATTTATTGATGACATTCTTGTGTATTCTAAGAGTAAAGAAGATCATAAGGAACACCTTAGAATTGTGTTGCAGATTTTGAGAGAACATAAGCTGTTTGCCAAGTTTTCAAAGTGTGAATTATGGCTTGAGAAAGTGGGCTTTCTGGGGCATATAGTGAGCAAAGAAAGGATTAGAGTTGATCCTAAAAAGGTTGATGCAATTCTTAGTTGGCCTAGACCCACGAATGTTTCAGAAGTCAGAAGTTTC
>CANXYC010571824.1:0-24231 GCA_948193065.1 Aleurites moluccanus | reverse complement strand
AGGGACATTATTATAATAATTTATATTATGCAGTTATTCAAATAATCATAATAATGAAAGCCATATATATAAATCATGATATAAAATGTACCAAAAACAATCATCTGATGATTGGTCTTTAGGGCACAAATCCAACAATTGTATCATATTATCATTATAAATGATAGAATCATTATTTGATCATTTAAGAAGAGGCTACTATATGGTAGTATGTTTTTCTCTCATATGGTTGATTAGACCGCATGGCTAGAGCTACCATTCCCCCTTCTAGCTAGGGTTATTAAACCATTATGCACAATGTCATTAAAACTTATGTCATTTCATTAATACCATGTAAAGTGCTTAATCATTGTATATCAGAGAATAAACTTAAGCACTTTTCAAGGGTTTCATCAATGATGCAATTGGTTAAATTAAAGAATCATTAAGATAGGCTTGATTAGAAGCAAATTAAGTCAAATTAACTTTGGTTCCATTCAATAGAGTATTCGGCCAAAAGTTGAAAATTTGATTTCAATGGCTATAATTTTAATTATTAGGGTATCTAAGGTGCATTTGGCATACAAATAAGGTTTATGAAAAGAATTAGCCAAAACAAAATAAGAAAATTCAAATTAATGGTTTATATCTATTTGGTCAAGAAAAGGTAATCCAAGAAATAGGTGTTTTCAATCATTTAAAAGTGTTAATGAGACTCAACAAATATATCAAGGAATTCAAAGGTTAATTAAAATTAATGGACTTAGGACACATGGTGTATTGGATCAATAAAGTGTCACAATGAAAGGAATATTTTTAAGGTTTTAAACATATCAATAAGATTCCATAACCTCATTGAGAGGAATTCAGTGATCATTTAGGGGTAACAAATATAAAGATATGATATATAGGTTATTTGACCATCTTGGCAATTTTGCATGGAATTTAGGGGTTCATTAATCAGGTTGACCAATCATGGAATATCAAGTAATGAAATTATTTGGAACTATGAATGATATGAAAAAAATCATGAAATCTCAAAGAATGTTTTGACCAACAATGGGAAATTTCAAGGGAATTTCAATCATTCAATTTGGCAACAAGTTTAAGTAATGTATACATTACTCACTTCTATAAGCAAAATTCCAAAACCAATCTTCCTTCTCTACTCAACAAAGACAAAAGAGGTGATCATGAACCTCTTTGTCATCCCCTTTAGATGATACACATACAATTAAATATAATTTAGTGTTAATTTGATAAGAACTTACATTAATTAAAACTCTAATTAATAAATTTCCTTAAAATTCCCAAATCTTAGGGTTAATTTCAATTTTTATCCTACTGGCAGCCTTAGTTCTCTCAATCATATCTCCTTCTATACTTATCCAATTTCTTTAATTTTTTTTCTTAATTAAACTAGACATATCAGGCTCTAACATATCCAAAAATCAGATTTTTATAAGCTCTATACAATTTATAGTGGAATTTCTATTTCAGTCTAGCATCTTGCAATCTATCATGCAATTCCTATGTGAGCAACCTCTACTTTTTCACTTGTAACTCCTTATGTATATATTCAAAATCTATTATATTTTCACTAAATTTTATCTAAGACATAGAAAAATATTTTTCATGTTTTGATTTTCATGAATCTGACTTTAAAATTCTCAAAATTGTAAAACTTAGTAGGGTCTCTTAGTACAAACCCTAACCCGAGTTAGCTTTACTCAGTGATCTATATCTCTCAACACAGAAAGAATTTGACAAAACTTCCTTAAAGAAAAATAATCTAAACATATAATATACAACTTTCATGTTTTAATAATCTTCAAATTCCAACTTTAAAGGTACGAAAACTCAGCCCCAATATTCTATCAAGTCACAAGAAATTTCGAATATTCAAGGATTTACTTCTAATATTGTTTTCTTTCACTAATTAAACCTCTAAATTAACATTAAAACTTATTGAATCATAATATGAGACAAGTTAAGGTTTTTAACTTTTAAAACCTTTTGAAGAATTTCTTTTAACTATCTACAAATTTGATGAAGAAAATGAGCTTTGGAAATGGAGGTATGAAGATTGATGAAGATGGAGAGATGATTTGAGTAAGTGAGGTGAAGCAAAATTTTGAAAAAATTTATGGTGAAATTTTCAGTCAAGAGAAGAGGAAGAAGAAGATGGTGATAATTTTCTTTAATTATATTTATTTATAATAATTAATAACCAATAAGAATTTTAGACAAAGAAAATTTAAGAAAGAATAAAAAGGAAAATAACCTAGCCTTTTTTATGACTTCATTTATTTAGTTAAAATAAAACAATTTAATTTTGGTAGAAATTCTTCCACTTGGATGGTCATCCTTGCTTCATTTATTCTTTTTTTTTTAATTATTAATTATTGGTTAAATTAATTTTGACCAATTTCTCAAAATTTACAAAATTATCATTTTCTTCTTCTTATTCTTCTTTCTCATTTACTTCTCTATTTAAGCATTTAAATTTTATCAATTTCACTCAATTCTATTTGTAACTCATCCATTATTCATCAACTTTTAGATGTGTGGAGAAAAACTGGACAAAAAATTACTTTATAACTTATTAAAAATCAAATACTTGAGGGTATTCAAATATTAAGTTTTAAATTATTCTTTTTAAATCTTTTAATTGGTTTAATTAATCAACACTCTTTCTAACTCCTTTTAATCCTCTAATTATTTTTTTCATGATGCTAAGTCACCTAACTTAGGTTATCCATAATCGATTCTAAGTAATGCACTTTCTATAATTTATAATTATTCGATTTTCGTTGATCATTTTCTTATAACTATCCTTAATCGTCTTATGGTTCGATTTCAGTTATTACAACATGTTAAATAATCATTTGTAACTCAAATATATTATGCAATTAACACTTTGTTTTAGTTTAAATTACATCATCAAAATCAATATAGAGACAACATATTCCCATCTAGGTCCATGAGTATGACTCTTCTGCCAGACAAGATCTTCTCGAGTATGTATAGACCAGCCTAGCTAGGTAAAATTTTTTCCCTTGGATCATGAACCAAAGCTCTGATTTCCTTCAATACCAAGTTTCCTTTTTCCAACCCTTTGTTGGTCACCTTTTTTTTTGAAATGTCTAGCAAGCCTTTGTCTATACAAGGCATCCATCCTTTTCTCGTCTATGGCATTCAACTGCTCATGATATCCTCCGATCCATTATGCTTCATCTAGCTGACTCTCGCGCATAACCCTAGTAGATCATATTTGCATCTCAATTGGAAGAACTACTTCTATCTCATAAATTAAGGAGTTACCTATCACGACCCAAACCAGGGAGCCGCGACAGTCCAAAGGTACGGGATCTGCCTGAGGCTACCAGTACCATGATGAACCCCTAATACAATATATCTAATACTCATAACTTTATTCATTCTAATAGCTCATATATCATACAAATTCATTCATATTATACTACATTATATTTCATGCCAAATCTCATACCTATACATTATACCGATGCCGAAAATTTGGCAGAGTTTCCTCTGTATTTTCAACATGCCAATTTACCAATTTATCAGTTAAACACTTCCAATATTATTTCCCAACTCAACTTCATCTCTACATCATCAACTCATCCATACTTCTCAATTAACAACATAAACTATTATCATATCATACCTGTTATAATACCCAAAATAGGCAACTATATCAACATCCACACATAGATAAAAACATACATACCAAATCTAATTACTTATACTTTAGATTATAGTACTATGGAGCTACTAGACAAATTTTTAGAATAAAAGATTAGCTTATAATATTTACATAGATATGTCAAAATGTCTACGACGGAAAAAGAGGAGCCTGTGGAACTCGGACCTCACCGTCACCTGAAAAGATTTAAAGCTACGGGGGTGAGTATAAAATACTCAGTAAGTAATTATATACAAAAATGCATGATAATTATATGCCATTTAAGCTGAACCGAAACCTGAAAAGGTTAGTAGCAATATAGCCAAGGATAGAACCAATAGTACTGAAAATATGTGGTACAAGTGATGAACTATAAGTATGGCATATAAAATGTTCAAAATATGGTGAACACTAATATCATGTAGTATGAGTCACATCACATATGATACAACAGGTGGATAGGGCCAATATGTCCAATATGCACAATTGTGCTAACCAATATATATATATGGCGCAATAGTGCGAAACCAATAGTTACGTAAGAGTGATCGGCTCTTATGACTAGAGAATATAACTCCCCTCTCTAGTAAGGATCAAATAGATACCAGTGTGCACACGGTCGATGGATAATCCCGCTACCCCGTCATAGTAGCCCTGTTATGATATCATATGTAAAAGTCTCATATAATGGATATAGGATCACAAATATAGATCAATTTCACATATAACAACTCATTTTCAGATTACCAGTATCCCATAGGCATTTTGGCTAAAGTTAAAAAATGGGTCCGTCGGGGCCTAGTTTCGCTGGCACAAATGGTAAGTCAAATTACGGGTCCGTTTTAGGATTTTTGAGTAGTTTCTAGTTCTCTATATTAGGAACATATTTAGGTGGACTATTTGATATCAATTTGAAGCTTAGGGATAGGGGAAAGGATTGGGCCAAGAATTGAGTCAAAACACTTTCTAGGTTTCGAATTATAACAAACGGAAGTTTAGGACAATTAAGGTCAGTTCGGAGGGTCATTTTAGGTGCCACTTTGACATTTCAATTGAAACTAGGGTTTTTAAGTATCCAATCAATTTAAATGCATATGTTATGCCATATGATGTATAAATGCAATAATTGTATATAAAACTTACTTCCAAAATCTAGCTAAGGCTCGAAGCTCCTAGCTAGCCAGTCGACCCCCTAACGGATGCGGCGACTGCTTGACTTGTCCCTTCCTCGGGAGGCTCACCTATATTTATTTATATTCTCTTCGTAAGGATTCAATCATCACATATATACACAATACACATCAAATTCACATATATTCACAATCAATGGTCACATTTCCCATGAAATGACAAATTTACCCTTTTTTCACATATAGGCCATTCGGCCAAAGCTAATCTTTGGCTAGAAATATTTAAACCTCATATTCTTTATACAACACATTAATTCATACATATATTAACATATTAAAGTAAGTTTGGGCTTACGTTCAAGCCTCGATTTCATGCCAAAGCATTTTGAACTTTATAGGTCATAAGGACCTTAATACATTTCAAACTCAAATCAAGCATGCAAATCTCTTCCTATATGCTTCAATTACCTATCAATTAACCATATCACATATACCTAACAAATTGCACACACATTTACCTCATAAACCCTAATTCTTGTTCAATACAATTCGGCCCAAGGGGGCTAGATTACCAAAGCTAAATTTTTCCAATTCAGCTTCATAATTCCACAATTAAACACATCAATTTAAAACTTCTAAGCTTAATTACATAAAATCAAACCAAATTCCTCATGCTTGCCCTAAATAGGTTTGGTTTTGGGGGTTTTTCCCGAATCAACATTTAATTCTCCAATTACACTTATAATTAACCAATTTAAGACACCAATTATACATATAACTAATCAATTTTACTAAAACCAAGCAATTTCCCCCTTTTTCCCAATTTTGTCATTTGGCCAAAGGGGGCTTTTCTTCCCTCTCATATTGCCTTTCAATTTAAGGTTCCAAAAGTCAATTCACCATGTCAATTTAAGATTTAAACATTCAATTTCAGAATTTTTCAAGAAATTCCACACCAAAACCCTAATTCCTATTCGATTTCATGGTCCATTCCAAAATTGAAATTAAATCTATAATTCATCATCCAATTAACATTAATTACATCTATTTAACATCATTTATATCATCAATTTCTCAATTGAAACACAAAATCAATTTTCCCTAATTTTCCCCCATCATTTCGGTCACTACGCAAATTACCCAACTAAAAGTTAAATCCCTCAATTCAAGCATCCAAAATAACATTTAAATGCTAATAAACTATTAAGCAACCAGAAATTTTGACTTACCTTAAAAATTTCCTTGAAGTGGCTGAACCCTAGCCCTCAAATCTCACAACCAAAATGAAGTTTAAGCTATGGTTTAAGAAATGGGAGATAAATGATGAAGATTTCCACCCAAACTTAGAAAAAAATCTCCAAAAACCTCAAAGTTCATCAATGGCCGAACCAAGAAGGATTTTTCTTCTTCAAATGGAGAGGCTCATGGTTTTGGGAGGAAGAAATGGGAAAATGCAGAATTGTTTATGTTATTTTAATAGATAGTGGACTTTTGCCATCCAATCCCATACAACTAATCTCATAAAGTAGACTTTGAAACCTATATATGGATCCCTTGGATTAAAATGCACCAATACTTTGTTCCATTGAATCAAGATGAGTAAAAGTGCTATTTACTCCTCCCTCTTACTCTTTTACTCCAAGTGGGTCCTTATAAATTATCAATTAAGTCCTATCATTTTTGTAACCCAATTTGACTATTTTATTATCATTATTTTATTTTTTCCAAACAATCAAACATACATATAAGCATATCAAATTAATTTCAAATAAATAAACAGAAATTCTCGAAAGTCCTTAACTATACTAGGCTTGGTTAGGACTTGGTGTTACATTCCACCCCCCTTCAAATAAATTCTTCCTCGAATTTAATAATTAGCAAGGTTTAAAATCAAATACCTGAGTCACTTAAGAGCTGAGGGTACTTCTTCCTCATCTCTGACTCACTCTCCTAAGTACACTCCTCTATTTTCTTGTTACGCTACAAAACTTTTACCATCGGAATCTCTTTGTTACGAAGTTGACGAATCTGTCGGTCTACTATCTCCACTGGGATCTCCTCATATGACAACTCCTTGTCAATTTCAATGTCCTGAAGGATATGCGAAGGGTCCGACATATATTTTCTTAACAAGGATATGTGAAGTACCGGGTGCACATGGCTCAAATTAGGCAGGAGGGCCAATCGATAAGATACACTACCAATCCGATCAAGAATCTTGAAAGGCCCTATAAACCGAGGGGACAACTTTCCTTTTCTTCCAAATCTCATCACCTCTTTCATAGGTGATATTTTCAAAAATACATGATCACCTACAGAGAACTGTACATCTCTCCTCTTCAGATCCGCATAGCTTTTCTGATGGCTGAAAGCTGTTCTAATTCTGTTCTTAATCAAAGGAGCTTTCTCAATCGTCTCCCGAATCAAATCTAGCCCTCCAACTATTTCTCATCGGGTTCCACCCAATGCACGGGTGATCTACATTTTCGTCCGTACAACGCCTCATATGGTTCCATGCCAATCGTGGAGTGGTAGCTATTATTATAAGTAAACTCTATTAGTGGAAGATATTGATCCCAACTACCTTTAAAGTCCAGAACACATAGATGTAACATATCTTCCAATGTTTGAATCGTACGCTCTGATTGACCATCTGTCTGAGGGTGAAAAACTATACTAAAATGCAACTGAGTACCCAGTGCTTCCTGAAATTTCTGCCAGAATCGGGATGTGAACTGAGTACCCCTATCAAAAATAATCACTGTCGAAACACCATGCAATCGCACAATTTTGTCAATGTATAACTGAGCATACTTCGCAGCAGTATAGGTAGTCTTCACCTCTAAAAAGTGAGCCGACTTTGTCAAATGGTCTACTATTACCCATACTGAATCATAGCTCCTCCAAGATCGTGGTAATCCCACCATAAAATCCATGGTAACCTACTCCCATTTCCATTCCGGTAACTCTATCTCCTGCAATAAACCAAAGGGCTTCTAACGTTCAAATTTCACCTATTGACAAGCTAAACAGGTAGATACACATCGAGCAACATCGCCTTTCATATTCGGCCACCAGTAATAGGGTTTCAAATCATGGTATATTTTTGTTGTACTAAGGTGCACTGTATAAGGAGAGTAATGTATCTCTCATATATTTGCTCCCGAAGCCCTTTCACATTCGGTACACACAACCGCCCTTTACATCTCAATACCCCTCCATCTTCTTTGAAATCTGGAGCTTTCCCCTCCTGTAACAGCTCTCTAATCCGAACTAACTACAGATCATCATTCTGAGAGTTTTTAATCTCATCAAGTAAGAGTGGTCTCACCTGAAACTATGCCACTAGTACTGACTGTTGCCCTTTAGTCTTTAAATCAAACTGTAGGCCCATAGCAAATAACTCTCAAAGATCCTATACCAAAGACCTCTCTGTAGCCGATACATGCAATAAACTTTCCATCGACTTACGGCTCAAAGCATCTGCTACTACATTTGCTTTCCCCGGCTGATAAAATGTTTGACAATCATAGTCTTTCAATAGCTCTACCCACCATCTCTGTCACAGGTTTAACTCTTTTTGCTACAATAGATACTGAAGACTTTTATGGTCAGTGTATATTTCACATTTCACCCCATAGAGATAGTGTCTCCATATCTTCAAAGTAAAAAATAACCACTGCTAACTCCAAGTCATGTGTGGTATAGTTCACCTTGTGCTTCTTTAGCTGTCAAGATACATATGCAATCACCTTCCCATCTTGCATTAATACACATCCCAAACCAATTCTGGAAGCATCACAATAAATAGAAAACACACCAGTCTCAAGAGGTAGTGCCAAAACTAGAGCACTCGTAAGATAGTTCTTCAAAGTCTGAAAACTCATCTCATACCTATCATCCCACTGGAACTTCACATCTTTCCTGGTTAGCTTCGTTAGAGGAGAAGCAATTTTAGAAAATTCCTTCACAAACCAATGGTAGTATCCTGTCAAACCAAGAAAACTACGTACTTCCGTCACTGAGGTAAGGCGTGGCCAATTTACAACCGCTTCAACTTTTTTGTGAATCGACTTTAAGACCATCCTTCCTAATAACATGCCCAAAAAGGTCAACTCATTCATCCAGAATTCACATTTAGAAAGCTTTGCAAAAAGCTGATTCTCCCTCAAAGTCTGTAATGTGATTATGAGGTGCTCCTTATGATCTTCTCTGCTTTTAGAGTACACCAATATATCATCAATAAAAACAATGATGAACCAATCAAAATATGGTTAGAATACCCAATTCATCAAATCCATGAAAGCTATGGGAGCATTTGTTAACCCAAATGGCAGTACCAAGAACTCATAATGGCCATATCGGGTTCTAAAAGCAGTTCTCCGAATATGCTCCACTTTAATCCGCAACTGGTAATACCCTGATATCAAATCAAATTTTGAAAAGTAACAAGCTCCCTGTAATTGATCAAAGAGATCATCGATCCTGGGTAACAGGTATTTGTTCTTCCTGGTCATTTTGTTCAACTGCCTGTAATATATACACATCCGAAGTGACCCATCTTTCTTCTTAACAAATAAAACTGGAGCTCCCCAGGGTGAACTGCTAGGGCGAATAAACCCCTTTTCAAGGAGTTCTTGCAACTGCACTTTTAGCTCTTTCAATTCAGGTGGAGCCATACGATACGGTGCAATAGAAATGGGATCTGTACCAGGGTATACATCAATCTCAAACTTTATCTCTCTCTCAGGAGGTAACCCTGGTAGATCATTTGGAAACATATCCGGAAATTCCCTTACAATAGGAATATCATCCAATGCAACTTATGCTTTAGTAGTATCAACTACTGCAGCAAAATATGCCTCACATCCCATCCAAATCAATCGACTCGCCTCAATCACCGATATTAAACCCGATGCACATCTATTTACTTTCCCGTGGAAGCTAAAAGTCTCTCGATCACCAAGTCTAAAATCTATACGTTTCATAAAATAATCAATCACAGCTTTATGGGCTGTCAACCAATCCATGCCTAGAATGACATCAAACTCAAGCATAGGCAATTCAATCAAATCAGCATATAACACATGATCACATATAGTCACAGCACAACGCTCATATCGAAAACCCACAATGATATTTCCCCCTATGGGTGTAGCAACATCCAATGGTATCGGTAATGGTTTCCTATCAATCCCCAATCTCCCAGTATATACATGTGAAACAAATGAGTGCATGGCACCCTAATCAAATAGCACATAAGCAATATCAAGCTGTATAGAAACCATACCAACAACTATGTCATGAGAACCCTGGGCCTGCTGTGGAGTCATAGCAAAAACTCTTCCCTGACCTTTGTCGGTAGCTAACTGGCCAGATATCTGACCTGCACCTGCACCTGATGGTCTACCCCTACCGGGTCCCCTTCTGCCCATCTGAACTATTAGCTAAGACCCTGTACTACCCACCGGCTGCGAAGTCCACATAGGACAATCTCTATAGAAGTGGCCAAACTGTCCACATCGGAGACATGCTCTTGATCTCATCCAGCACTCCCCTACATGTCTCCTTCCACAATGTCTACAAATAGGTGGCTCTGAGGTCATCTGTCGAGGCCTACTAGAGCCCTGTGAATAAACAGGAGTAGTAAATCTCCCTCCCTGCTCTCTATACTTTGGTTTCCCCTATCTCTGAGATGAAACTAAGTGTCCTGACGTGGGAGGTAATCGAACTGACTGCTTCTGTGAAGATCCCTCCTCAGGTCTCCAAAACTCACCACCTCTACCCTTCTTCCTCTGGTCTTTCACAGATCTCTCTTCTCTATACTTAGCTTCCATCTAGGTAGCTTTATCAATAACCTTACCTAGAGAGGTAAATTCCACAGCTAGGAGGGCATTAAACAATGGAGCATGCAACCCTCTCCTAAATCTGTCAATCAGGTCTGCCTCAGTCAGGGCTATCCTCCTCGCATACTTGCTCAATTATCTAAACTCCCTGGCATACTCGGGAACACTAAGATTTCCCTGACTCAACCGCTCAAATTTAACAATGTTCCCTGATCTAAGCCCTTCGGTCAAAAACTCATTCATTAACCGTTGTTTGAACTCAGCCTAAGTCATCGGGTCATCACTATGGATATTCTCATCTATATGCTCATCAAACTAGGTAGAAGAATCCTTCTACAACAATAAACCTACCAGCTCTATTATTCTGGCATCAGAACATGGCAGCTTTCGAACAACCTTATCCACCTCCTCCACGAAGTCGCTAGGATCCATGCCATATTCCCCTGCATATGTGGGCAACTGAAACCTTCTAAATTCTGACATAGTCACCCCACCCTCGGGTATAATCCGGCGACCCCTCTGCCTCAAATGATCAACTGGCAATGGGGGTGCCTCAGGTCGTATTTCAGGCTGAATGAGTGGAAGAGAAGGCTGTTGCACTGGTGTAGGTTGTTCTGCCAAATGAATCTATAATATCCGTAATATTTCCCTCCTAAATTCCTGCATCTCCTGCCTCCAGGATGCATCCACTACCACAAAAGATTCAGTGCGCCTACGACTCCTAGATGGTTCAGTCGCTTGCACTGAGGCATTAGAGGCAACTTCCACCTCACCACTCAACTCCCTATGATCCCTCTCAATTGTGGGAAAATCTAGTCCCGTAGCATTCTGAGGCATCCTCACACACTATAAGAAAACACAAAATCAAACCAGAAAGAGTAATTTCATATCGATATACGGAATATAAATAATGACGATGACTGTACTTTGATGATATATAAATATCTATGCTCCATGGTACAAGGCTTATATATATATAGCATGCTTACAATATAAAGCAAATAGAACCTTTGGCTCTGTACCACCTTTGTCACGACCTAAACTTAGGGAGTCACGACGGTCCAAGGGTACGAGATCCACCCAAGGCTACCAGTACCACGATGAACCCCTAATACAATATATCTAATACTTATAACTTTATTCATTCTAATAGCTCATATATCATACAAATTAATTCATATTATACTACATTATATTTCATGCCAAATCTTATACCTATACATTATACCGATGTCCTGCCGAAAATCCGGCAGAGTTTCCTCGGTATTTTCAACATGCCAATTTACCAATTTACCAATTAAACACTTCCAATATCATTTCCTAACTCAACTCCATCTCTACATCATCAACTCATCCATACTTCTTAATTAACAACATAAACCGTTATCATATCATACCTATTATAATACCCAAAATAGGCAACTATATCAACATCCACACATAGATAAATACATACATACCAAATCTAATTACTCATACTTTATATTACAGTACCATGAAACTACTAGACAAATATTTGGAATAAAAGATTAGCTTATAATATTTACATAGATATGTCAAAATGTCCACGGCGGAGAAAGAGGAGCCTGTGGAACTCAGACCTCACCGTCACCTGAAAAGATTTAAAGCTATGAGGGTGAGTATAAAATACTCAGTAAGTAATTATATACAAAAATGCATGAGAATTATATACCATTTAAGCTGAACTGAAACCTAAAAAGGTTAGTAGCAATATAGCCGAGGATAGAACCAATAGTACTGAAAATATGTGGTACAAGTGATGAACCATAATTATGGCATATGAAATGTTCAAAATATGGTGAACGATAATGTAGTATGAGTCGCATCACATATGATACAACAGGTGGATAGGGCCAATACGTCCAATATGCACAATTGTGCTAACTAATATATATATATAGCGCAATAGCGCGAAACCAATTGTTACGTAAGAGTGATTGTCTCTTATGACTAGAGAATATAACTTCCCTCTCTAGCAAGGGTCAAATAGATACCAGTGTGCACACGATCGATGGATAATCCCACTATCCCGTCGTAGTAGCCCTGTTATGATATCATATGCAAAAGTCTCATATAATGGATATAGGATCACAAATATAGCTAAATTTCACATATAACAACTCATTTTCAGATTACCAGTATCCTATGGGCATTTTGGCCAAAGTTAAGAAACAGGCCCGTCGTGGCCCAGTTTCATTGGCTCAAATGGCAAGTCAAATTACGGGTCCGTTTTAGGATTTTTGAGGAGTTTCTGGTTCTCTATATTAGGAACATATTTAGGTGGACTATTTGATATCAATTTGAAGCTTAGGGATAGGGGAAAGGATTGGGCCAAGAATTGGGTCAAAACACTTTCTAAGTTTCGAATTATAACAGACGAAAGTTTAGGACAATTAAAGTCAGTTCGGAAGGTCATTTTAGGTGCCAATTTGACATTTCAAATGAAACTAGGGTTTTTAAGTATCCAATCAATTCAAATGCATATGTTATTCCATATGTTGTATAAATGCAATAATTGTATATAAAAGTTACTTCCAAAATCTAGCTAAGGCTCGAAGCTCCTAGCTAGCCAGTCGACCCCCTAACGGATGCGGCGATTGCCCGACTTGTCCCGTTCTCGGGAGGCTCGCCTATATTCGTTTATATTCTCTCTGTAAGGATTCAATCATCACATATACACACAATACACACCAAATTCACATATATTCATAATCAATGGTCACATTTACTATTAAATGACAAATTTACCCTTTTTGCACATATAGGCCATTCGGCCAAAGCCAATCTTTGGATACAAATATTTAAATCTCATATTCTTTATACAACACATTAATTCATACATATATTAACATATTAAAGCAAGTTTGGGCGTACGTTCAAGTCTCGGTTTCATGCCAAAGCATTTTGAACTTTATAGGTCATAAAGACCTAAACACATTTCAAACTCAAATCAAGCATACCAATCTCTTCCTATATGCTTCAATTACCTATCAATTAACCATATCACATACACCTAACAAATTGCACACACATTTACCTCATAAACCCTAATTCTTGTTCTATACAATTTGGCCCAAGGGGGCTAGATCACTAAAGCTCAATTTTTCCAATTCAACTTCATAATTCCATAATTAAACACATCAATTTAATACTTCTAAGCTTAATTACACAAAATAAAACCAAATTCCTCATGCTTGCCCTAAATAGGTTTGGTTTTGGGGTTTTTCCCAAATCAACATTTAATTCTCCAATTACACTTACAATTAACCAATTCAAGTCACCAATTACACATATAACTAATCAATTTTACTAAAACCAAGCAATTTCCCCCTTTTTCCCAATTTTGGCATTTGGCCAAAGGAGGATTTTCTTCCCTCTCATATTGCCTTTCAATTTAAGGTTCCAAAAGTCAATTCACCATGTCAATTTAAGATTTAAATATTTAATTTCAGAAATTTTTCAAGAAATTCCACACCAAAACCCTAATTCCCATTTGGTTTCATGGTCCATTCCAAAATTGAAATTCAATCTATAATTCATTATCCAATTAACATTAATTACATCTATTTAACAACATTTATATCATCAATTTTTCAATTGAAACACAAAATCAATTTTCCCCAATTTTCCCCCATCATTTCAGTCACTATGCAAATTACCCAACTAAAAGTTAAATCTCTCAATTCAAGCATCCAAAACAACATTTAAATGCTAAGAAACTATTAAGCAACCAGAAATTTTGACTTACCTTAAAAATTTCCTTGAAGTGGCCAAACCCTAGCCCTCAAATCTCACAACCAAAATAAAGTTTAAGCTATGGTTTAAGAAATGGGAGATAAATGATGAAGATTTCCACCCAAACTTAGAAAAAAATCTCCAAAAACCTCAAAGTTCATCAATGGCCGAACCAATAAGGATTTTTCTTCTTTAAATGGAGAGGCTCATGGTTTTGGGAGGAAGAAATAGGAAAATGCAGAATTGTTTATGTTATTTTAATAGATAGTGGACTTTTGCCATCCAATCCCATACAACCAATCTCATAAAGTAGACTTTGAAACCTATACATGCGTCCCTTGGATTAAAATGTACCAATACTTTGTTCCATTGAATCAAGATAAGTAAAAGTGATATTTACTCCTCCCTCTTACTCTTTTACTCCAATTGGGTCCTTATAAATTATCAATTAAATCCCTAATTTTTTTTCCTTTTGCAATTAAGTCCTATTATTTTTGTAACCCAATTTGGCTATTTTATTTTATTTATTTATTTTATTATCATTATTTTATTTTTCCCAAACAATCAAACACACATGTAAGCACATCAAATTAATTTTAAATAAATAAGTAGACATTCCCGAAGGTCCTTAACTATACTAGGCTCGGTTAGGACTTGGTGTTACATTACCCTAGTCAGGTGCGAATGCAATGTTTGGATCAATTTCTATTATGTCATTATGTTCCCATGCAAATAGTACTCGAATCCTTAGCATTTCTTAGGAAAATGAGTTATGATGTGAATTTTGTTTATTTATCTTTGTTTATTTCATTTACTTTTTAATGTCTTATTCTAATTAGATGCAGAAAATAGAATGTCTAACAATGGAAAATAAGAGGAAAAGGCAAGCATTTTATTATGATCAAAAGCACCATCATTATGGGTTACATTCAAAGTTAAAAGAAAGATCGAAAACGTCTTTTACAGACTCAGAAACTAGGAAAGGAAAATAGCGACTCGGATGACTTAGACTCAGACTCGGATGACTCTAGCTCGGCTTCATCAAGGCAGGCTATCTTCTCATAGTGTCAATTTTATGGTGCAAAAAGAGTGCTTTGGATCAATTTTGTAGGGTCTGCTTCTACTTCGCATTCAGTCATGAAAACTTGCTAAAAAAGAGTGGCTTTTATGTTTTCTTCCACTTCGAGTTATAACATTGAGTTCATCCATAAAGTCATTGGGATCTAGCACACAACAATAGTATTTACATGATCAAATCAAATAGATAGGATCATGTTTTGGTTTGGAGGAATGGATGCAATTAATTTGGACTTGGTTCTTTGGAAGTGGATTGCTTGTGATGTTGGGCCTGGGGCCTGGAGGTAGAATTTCTCCACTATCAATCATATATTGGATTTTGTGCCTTACCTTCTTTCATATGTTAGTTTTGTGCCCTTGAACCTAGTGGTATTCACAATACTTACTCACATCCCAGCTTTTGGGTAAAGGATTTGGTGGTGCGGTTGGCACTAAGGGTGTGATCAGTTTAGCTCAATGCTTCCTTGTAGACCAAGCTCAAAAGCTTACCTAAATTAACAAATTTCTTTTTCTTTAATTTAATGGTAACTACTCCCTTGCTTATTTACGTAACACCTTTGAAAGTGAAAGTGTCATTTTGTTTACCCCTTTTCTTTACTAGGCAATTTTTCTCAAGCATAATGGTGTTGTGACTTTCAAACGTCTCCATCATTGGGTGGGTAACAATTTTGCTTCCTTGAAAAGGATTCAAGGAAACAAAAGGGGTATTGTTTGTGTTTGCTGATGAGCTTGATTGAATGGGGTTGGCTCGATTATGATTCATCATCTCCCTCACCTCACCAATGATGGTCTAATGTTGGAAGTTTAGGGTATTGGCCATATAGTCTATTGCATTTAGAAAACTAGCTCGTTGGGCAGCTATAGTTTTATTAAAGCTGGTCTGCTGAGTGGTCAATACTTTGTCAAAGCGAGCTTGTTGAGCATCTAAGGTAGACTTAAGGACAACTTGAAAATTTTTCTTCTGCTTCTTGAAGAGGGTGGTGAAAAGTGTGGTCATGACCTCAGGCTCAGTTCCAACTTTAATTTTGGGTAAGTCAGCCATTGCTACCTTCAAAAGATAAGAACCATAGGTTAGGTCTGATTAACCAACGTTTAAGTGGGTTCCTAATCTAAGATAGTATGATAATTTTAGTTGGGTCATGAGGTAAAAGACTTTTGGTTTACATAGTTTTTTTTTTCAAAATTCTTGGTCTAACTATTATAGATGTATGAGCATGACATGTATGCATGATCATGGTATGAGAAAAAAGTTTAATGACGTCAGTTCAACAATAATATAGTTCACTGGTCCTAAAATCCAATATCTAATGTTCATTACATGAAGGCTAGGTGGATTGGTTTAAAAGGTACCCATCACACTAGGGCAATGATATACCTAACCACATATGAGTCAAAGAGTCTCATGCTCGCGTAGGTCCAATAATACTACTGATTATTACACTTCAAAAAGATTGAAGATTCATCGCAAGGTGGATGCTTTTGCTATCCGCCAACATACTCAAAGAGAGTTGCTAGGTCGATGCTACTCGCTATCCAAAGTTTTTGATTTGTAACTGGTTATGCAAAATGATGCATGAAAATCAATAATCAAATGAAAAGTCAAAACAAAAGTTATTTCAAAAAAGAGAGAGTATGATTTTCTTTTCAAACCAATTAGTAGTCCTCTTTAACTTTTAAAAAAGTTTCTCCCCAATGGAGTCGTCAACTGTGAGGCCTCATCCGAGTACCAAGATGTTCAAATAAAAGAGGTAAATTCTCACAGACTAAAGGCAGTTTCGGCCAAATTATTTCTTTGATCTTTATTTGAAAATTGATAAAGTCGCCATCTTTATTTTTAAGGGGAAAAAACCCAATTTGACTCTAATTTATAGCATAAGAATAAAATCACTAGATCTTCGAATTGGGATTGAGCTTGGAGACTAGGTTTTTGGTTCATAATAACTCAAACTTTGGCTTTCCATTTAACAATCGATTTATAAAAATAGGATTTCATGAGGAGTTTATAAGAATGATATTAATAAGATGGATGACAATTATACAATACATGAACAATAAAGTAAGTAATATAATATTCATAAAGTAAATAAAAAAAGTTTATTACATCAAAAAGCCAATAACGTAGGATGTTAACTCTAGCCCTCAATGAAAATTCTAGGTTAACCACACATTCCCCAAAACAATAATAAAACAAATTAATTTAAGAAAAATGAGAGTTTTTTTGGTTCTTTTAGATTTGAAGTTATGAAATAGTTTACCTGCTTATCCCATTGAATGCGAATCAAACCCACGCAGTTCTCCTTTCTTGCGAAGGAAGTTTGATTCGAATTTTAGAAAAGATTGGTTTTGTGGTTCTTTTAATTGATTTACACCAATTAATTTTAAGGTATGAATACAATACCTTGGTTTGAGGGAGATGCCTTTTTAGAGTTCATCCGGATCGGAGTTTCATTTTGATTTTGTAAGATTAGAACTACGGCATGCTTCGATTTGATTTGTCAGCACTACGATGTGCTTCGAGTTGATTTGTCAGCACTATGACATGCTTCAAGTTGATTTGTCAGCACTATGACGTGCTTCAAGTTGATTTGTCAACACAATAGCATGCTTCGAGTTGATTTGTCAGCACAACATCTTACTTCGAGTTGATGCTTCTAGATTGACTCAAAAAGAGATCGCTTTAGATTTTATATTCCTCTCACTCAAAGAGAGTTGGATAAATTAGTTTGAAATTAAAAAGAAGTGAACATTTTATAATAGAGAAAGCTGAGTATTTGGAGAGAAATGAGAGCCAACTAAGGAAAATTCGACTTAAATGTTCTGTAACTCAATGAGAGTCAGTGTCTTTTGAAGTGACATTTAGCCTTGTATTTGTAACACCCTGAAATATTTAAAGTCTCAAGTTGGATTGCATAAATAAAAATTCAATAATATTAAAGAAAATACACTAAGAAATAAAGAAATAAAGAAATTAGAGTGTATTTAAGGAAATTTTAATTGTTTCCGATTTTGGAGTTTCATCTGATTAAGGATCGGAGAACAATTGATGATAATTAATCAAAGTGAAATCAATCAATGGAAATTTCATGTAATTAAAGTGTATGATAGTCAATTTGGAGATAGGAAAATGAATTTAGGAGAAATTATAAATTATAAATTTTTGGAGTTTTATCAAAATAACTTCGGTATAAAAAATTCTTTAGCTATAAAGGTTGAGTTATTAAGTTGAATCAAGGTACCAAAGATAATGTAAGGTTTCATAGGACTTTAATTGAAAGAATTTAAGGACTCAATTAAAAAGAATTAAGGTAGCAATTATAAATATGAAAAATTATGGGCAAAAGTATAATTACCCAGAGTTATGGGACCCACCAAGCCAAATGTCATTTTAATCCATAAAATCTAGAATTCTCCAAGGAAAAATCCTTGGAGTGGTTAGCCAAAGGGATAAGAAAAGTAGGATTTTTAATGGAGATTTTTCCATTAATTTATGAAAATTCTACAAATGGCCAAAATTCTAGAATTCTCTACATTTTTCTTCAATTTTTCTTATGAGCTTTGGTGTATATAAAGAAAGAGATAGGCTAGCTATTTGAAAAGAAGAGGTCCAAACCACCATTAGATAATCTCTAAAGAAATATTTTCCAACTTTCATCCATAGAAACCAAAAACAAGTTAGGAAAATTAGATAGAAGAAAGAAGATGGATGAAGGAAGGTTGATGGAAATTATTGCCAAGCTATGTTAGACGGAAAAGAGAAGGAAAGGATCATCTAAATATAAGTTAAGGTTCCTAAAATTAATTATTTGATTTAATTTATAAGTGTTATATCTTAATTGGGTAATGAATTGAATTAATTGAGCTAAAGAAGTTAAAGATGAACTAAGGTTTAGAGGAATCCTGGAATATATTTTGAAATAAAAACTTGTAGTTAGAATTTTATAGACTTAATGATTGAATTTAAGAAAGTGAAAAACATAAAGTTTATAGGTATATATGTTATTTAGATTTTTGTAAAAGAAATTTATGAAATTCAAAGTGAAGAAAGAGATATTAAGTAAAAACAGAGATTGGTTCATGTGAAGGAATCAGTAAAAAGGCTACTATATTTTAATATTTTAGAATGATAGAGACAAAATTAGGTAAAGTGATCAACATAAAAAAATTTTCATTTATATATAGGTATATAAAAGAGTTTTAGCATTGAATTTGTATTTTGAGAGATATTAAGCTATAAGATTTATCTGTCCAGGTTGACAGATAAATAGAAAAATAGTATAGTATTATGTTTATATAAGGACCTTTAATTCTGAATTAGAAAAAATATTAAATATGAAAATATTCCTTTATATGTGATATAAGTATATATAAAATGGATTTTCATTTGGATGAACACGGATTGAGTTATAGGCATAGAAATAGTGTCTGCCAGGATATAAACTGCATGACAGTAGGTATAACTTTGATGAATTATTGAGAATAATATAGTAATAAGATTGACCTAAAATTTGAATAAGTAGTATTCTCATATGTATAGTTTAATTAGGAAAAATAATTAAAGAATTTGGATAAGTGTAGAGTGAGATATGACAAAAAAAACATAGGCTGCGAGTGTAGGTTTTCTTAAGAACCAAGCTTAGAATTTGGAAATTTTAAGGATTTTCTTTAATCTAAGTTTAATTAATGTAATTTTGTTTTAATTAGTATTTAAATTGAGTTTAATTGAATATGTAGCATCCAAGAAATATTAAAAAGTGAAAAAGAGACAAAATGTGCAATGGAATGGAACTAATAAGCTAAAGGATTTAAATGAGAGGGCTAAAGGATTTAAATGAGAGGTTTAAAAGGCTAAGGTGAGTTATAGATATATGATTTTGCATTCCATTTGCTTTATTGAAATTATCAAACCCAATTGATACTAATGACTGAACCATTTATTGCTACTATTCATTGAATTGTTATGTAAATTGAACTTATTGATAATAGATTCTATTGTTGAAAATAAACCCCAATTGTGCATTGAACTTATATGATTTTTTATATGTGAACCCATTTTGCCTCCTTTGCAATGCATTGATAGAGAAGCCCTTCCGATGGGGGTAGGGATTAAAATAACATCGGCATTATGCACAATGATATTAGTGGACTCCAGCTGAGAGGGGTGTTCTCAGCCATACAATCTGATCAACTGTATGAGTGGAAGTATGCTACCATATTATAGTTTATGCTTGTAATACCTGTCATATATATATATATATATATTATTGTATGTTGTTAAATTGATTGTGGATAAATTAATATTTTGAGAAATTCAGAATTTGTATTCAGGAAGGATTTTGTGAGGCAAATTTCATGATTTTAAAGGAATAATTTGGAAAAGTGTAAAATATAAAAGTTGTAGATTTATAACTTATATTTAGGTATGTAATAGTTTTGTGAAATTTTGTGTGTGTGAGGAGATATGCCTCCTCGACCAGAACCTATCTGGTTCACAATTTTCTGCAGGAAATCTGAGAATGTTTATTTTTCTGGGAATGTTTGAGGCTGAATGAGCCAAAAGTGTAAACATGATAAATGTTCCTTTATGTATTTTATTGTTGACTATAAAATTTTAGGGGAATTGGATAAGTATAGCTCAGTTGAGATTGAAATTAATTAGACCTGTTCGGATGATTTTGGGCAGTAAAGTCAGGATGAATTTTAAAAATTCACCATAGTTTGTGTAGATCTCCTTTTGATTTAAATTTTGGATATGTTGGACCACTGAGTATCTATTTTAATTAAAAAAAAAAGAATCAGGGAGTTTGGATGTCTATAGCTCATTTACGAGCTAGTTTAGTATGAGTTGACGAGGAAGGGGTTCCAGCTCAGCAGAATCTGCTATATATGCGAAGTGGCATTGCGAGCTGACATATGCGAAGTGGCAATGCGGGTTGGCATATATGAAGTGGCATTAAAGACTAGCATATGCGAAGTGGCATTGCGAGCCGGCAAATGCAAGGTGGCATCTGCGAGCCGGCAATGCAAACTGGCAATTGGCAAAGAGGAGAATTGGCGAAGTGGGATTGCCGAGGCGGCAATTGGCGAAGCAGAGAATTGGCAAAGTGGGATTGTGAAGTGGCATTTGGCGAAGAGATATTCGCGAAGTGGAATTCGCGAAGTAGAGAATTGGTGAAGTGGGATTGGCGAAGTGTCATTGCCAGAGCAGATCTACGAGGCAAGTTTGGCGAAGCAGGATTAGAGAGGCAATGGCCTATTTAACCAGAGAGGCAGTAGCTATGTTTCACGATGATTTCTCTTTTCTTTTTCTTCGTTCTTTTTCATTTTTTCTCCTATCTTTCTCAAATCAGTCCCATTTGATTCCTAATGCATTAATACTCAAAATTAATGCATCAGATCATTAAATTAGAGCATTTTAAGGCTGTGTTTCTCATTTTCAAGTCAGATTCTTCAAGAACTCAGTTTTGGAGAAAATAAGATAATTTTCTCCAAACTTCATTTTCTCTTTAGATTAAGAATTTCTGGTAATTAAAATAGTTATTTATAAGTATATAGAGTTTATTATAATTGATTAAGACTATTAATTTTGATTAATATGGAAGATATCAAAATTTATGAAATTTGATGAATAGTAACGTGAATAGTAAGTACGTTTTGAATTTTAGATTTTTCTTTAAGGAATAAATTAAATTGATGTTAGGAAACTATAATAGAGACTATAAGATGGTTAAATTATAAGGAATCATATTATGTATTATTGATTAAAGAAAATCCTAATTTTGAATATTTGGAGAAACTTCCATAGGAGAAGAGAACTCAAGAAATTTGAGGAGATTATTGAATTAACAAGCTATTGAGGGAAATACAAGGATAAATTTGTTTAGAGGTAAGTATAAACATTGCATATGCATATTGCTCTTTGAGATTGAATGTTCAATCCTTCCTAATATTTATCCATATAAACCTCATGTTTCAAAATATTGTATTATGTACCTACATTATGAAATTCCCTTAATGTTCTTAAACAAATGAAAATTTATTTCATATGATTACCTTATACGTTGAAAATGACTTGGTCATTCTTCCTTGGACCAAGTTCATATGAAACCTATTTGTTAATTTGAATAAATTTATATTATATGTTGATGGTCTTGCGATGAATATGATTCTTGTGGAATTCAAATTATATGACCCATGATATATTTATGTATAGAATACTTTTCCTAATGAGAGTAAATTCATTGGTCCATTGTGCACTTTGGGAACCTAGCTGATAGGATTTTTATCAATGTTCCACCTAGAGGGGACCATGAGCTCTAGGTGTATGCCCGGCCAAGCATATGTTTGTGATAAGGTAGCAAGGCTTTTGATGCACTAGCTACCCAATACATACCCATGGAGCAGCTAGATCATGAACACCAAAATAATACAATACAGTAATCCAAAATAGATATATACATCAGAAATCCGAAGCAGGAAATCCACAGAGAATAGAAGACTAGATCCTGCAACCTACTCCTCTCTTAAAAGGGGTAAACAAACAAAAAGGTGAGTATGAAAGATACTCAGTGAATTTACATCCATCGCAATGAAATATAAGCTTAATAATGATTTATACAGGATAGATAACAATAACTCAGGTCAAATCATAGAAATGACAGAATCAGTGTCGGTGAGAGTATGAAATAACAATGTCATATACAATTAGGGCAAACATCATGGTAAGACAGATAAAAGGGCCATGAACTGGTGGACTATGTATAATCTCATAGTCTATCACATATCACATAATCATAAGATTGATCAGGTCCTATGGTTGGAATCATAAACCCTTCCCAGCTAGGGCATCAAAGTCAATGTGCACATTGCCGACAGTATGTACCCACTACCCTGTCGGTGAGGCAGCTCTGTCAACAACAATTAGGTAAATATAAAGAAGCCACATATCAATAGATACCATTATACAACAATGGTACCTTCATAGTCAATATGATCAATATCAATCAAATTACATGAAATATGGATCAATGGCATAATGAATTACAACAATTAGTCAAGGATACCTGTTAGGATAAATAATAAAGATAAGGAACAAGAGTTGGTTCAGTGGCCGAAACTTATAGGTCAATTGGCATACCATTATCGCTAACGACAATGGTATTCAATTTGTAGGCCTATGGCATGCAAACCAATAAGCCAATGACAAATAAACTAGGCAAATTATCAAACACAAGGTGACATACAATGGCAAGCTAATAGGTTAGGGTTCGGAGCAAAATTGGCTTGCCTATTCAACCAATACAAGGTACATTGTTCAACAACACAATGGTATCAAAAGCAAGATTAGACAACATTAAATTAGGGTCAAATTGGCAAGGAAAAACCAAGGGAAATCAAACAAAACACATAGGCAATTAGGCTAGGTATAGTTCGGCCACATTAGGGTTTTATACAATTGGATTCAATTCAACAATTTAATCAATTATTCAAGTAATTTGATGCAATGTAAATTCACCTAAGCCTTCCAAAAGCTAATGCAATAGCCAATTTCTCCAATTCACCAAAAATCCCCAATTTAATCTTACTTTGAAAACTCAAGTTTCTCAATCTACAATTCCACATCAAATTAACCATCAATTAGTTGTTCATTCATATCCAATTGAACATTTCTAACATCAATTTGCCATTCCTAACACTAATTCAACATATCACCCTTTACAACTTCAATTTCAACATTCAA
>CANXYC010571809.1:0-18083 GCA_948193065.1 Aleurites moluccanus | reverse complement strand
CTTCTTTTGAACTAAGGCTATTTTGGTATTTTCCTTTGCAATATGGAGTTATATAGTGTATGCAACCTTATGGAATCATTTTAGGCTTGATTAAATCTAACCATTGGATGAAAAGATGAAGAAATGGATGGTTGGACGGCTAGTTTTCACAATTTGTATCATAAACCTAAAGCATAGGATTATTCCTTTGATATTTAACTTGATTTTTCCCTCCTCTTTATTGTTCATCATCTTTCTTAAGCCAAAAGTTGCAGCAACTTTCTCTTTCTTCTTTCCTCCATTTCGGCCACCATTGAACACCACCATTCCTTATTGTTTTCTTTCAATTTTTGATGGAAACATGTTAATTCCATCACCCTAAACACAAATATAACCATAGAATCAAAGGAAAAACATGAAAAAGTGACAAATTATGTAACATCCTAGGTGAGACCCTAGTACCTAAACCTTAGTTGGAGACCCTAACCCTAGCACCTAAACCCTAGTTGGAGTTAGGGGTGTTTATATGGGTTGGTTGTTATATGTGTTATATGATTTAATTGATGTGTTTATGTAACACCTTAGCCTAAACCCTAATAGGGACCTTTAGGGAAATAATTTTTCCTTTGGGATAGAATTGGAGACAAAATGGGTTTTTTACCTTAAATTTTCCCCAACAAAAATAACTTAAGGTGGCGACTTCAAAATAATCAAAATCATTTTCAAATAAAAGGCGCTAAGCTCGTCTCCTCAGTGAGAAATTGCCCCTATATGAGCGCTCCGATGCCCCAATGCTCTTTTCCTTCGAGAAGAGGGCTGGCCCGGACGGCGGCGCTCGGGCGAGGCCTCACACACATATAACTATCAATCATATATAAAGGTATTAATTAAATCCTATAACATGTAATACAATCAATCACATATAAACACATCAAGTAAGTCATATCACACATATAGCAACCAACCCATATAAACACCCCTAACTCCAACTAGGGTTTAGGTGCTAGGGTTAGGATTTCCAACTAGGGTTTCACCTAGGATGTTACACTAACAATACAACCAATGGATAATTCCATAAAGCGAAAACTAGTCCTTGAAAAATTTTCACTATTGGAAGGAAGCTCAAAATCACCTTCACCAAATATTCTTTTAAAAGTTGTAACCAATTCTACTCAACTACTTACCGTTGCCCCTAATTTGGATGCATAAAAGGAAGTAGGTAATGAGATTCAAAAGGACAATTTTCTACAATCGATCTTGTAGACTCTAGTAAAGATGAAGAGGTGAATTCTGATCATCATTGGAAAAGGTCTTCAAAGAGGAAGAAATTAATCATTCTGACTGATCCTAATTTTTTTCAAGATGTTCAAGTGCTTATGTTTTTCCCTCTTATGTCGATAAAATGGTAAATTCAATGCTTCTTTTTATCTTTTTTATCTTTTATCTTTTTAACTTTTCACTCTTCTCTAACTTTATATTTTCCTTATTTTTTTTTCTTTTTTTCTTTTTTTTTTTTTTCTTTTTTTAGCTTTGTATTCATGATCTTCATTTAAAAGTCAAGGAAGAATGATTGAACTTAGCGTTGGCTCAGCAACTAGTCTCAACACTTTTCATTTAGCAGTAGCCAAAGGAGGAGATCTTCAACCTGTGGATGCTATAAAGCCTACCACTAAGAGATCTTTTGAAGATGGCACTCATGAAGATGATGTTGTTCAATCAAAGGGGAATCTTTTGAAGCCTTTGAAAGAGAAGACTTCTAGAATTGAGAAAGAAGTCACATACTGTGCACCTTCAGGAGTTTCCATGTTTTGTGCTGAAGATATGATGCTCAAATATCATTGTGATGTAGCCATAAAGGTTTAGGAATTTATGCAAACCAAAATTGCTCGTAAATCTATGTTTTTTGTTTTTTTCTTGACATTATGAGTTCACAAAGTGTTAGATGATTAGACAAGATTGAAGGCATTGATGCTTTTATTCCTAGGCATCGATGCATCATTTGTTTTTTGATGAGTTTGTTGAGAAATGTAAGAGATTTAATGAGTTTAAATCTTCTTTCTCCTCTACCTTGAATTTGGCATCAAAGTCTGAAGAGTTTGATAAGCTTCATAAGTAATTGATTGAGTTTACTTCATTTGAGCATGAGGTTAATGTATGTCATTCCTCCTTGCAAATTGAGCTAACTAAAGTGGAAGATAACTTGGTTAATGCCAAAGAAGCATTAGACAAGCTAAACTCCAAAAAGAAGGAACTTGAATAATTTTTAATAGAAAATGAGAAGGTTTTAATAGAGGGAACAAATAATCTTACAAGAGTTCGAGAGAAGATTTCCACCATGGAAGAGACCCCTATTTGTATGCAGATGATTATTCCTTGCAAGTATTGAAGGAAACTTTAGAGAATGCCCATGAAGAATTAAAGAATTTCAAGTGGCAACCATAAGCTTATTTCTTGTTTAGTTTTCTTCTAGACTTATAGACTTTTTCTTTTTTCTTTACTATTATCATCTATGTAGCTCTTTGAGCATTTTAATAACACTAAATCAATAAAACTTGAATTTTGTTTTATCTCATTATGTTATTTTTCTTTTTTAAAGCATACTCTTACTCAAATATCATTATTAACACTTAATCTTAACATGTACCATAAGGGAAAAAAGAACCCCTTTTTTTTATGTGACTGAACTTGGCATAACACCAAACTGTCTACATACCTCCTTACGAAGGATCAATCCATCACCTAGTTCAGGAATGGAATTTTTATTATTATTATTATTATTATTTTGCTTTTTTTATGCCATTCACAGTTGTAGCTCATGTTGGTCAGGAGCGCTGTCGAGCTTTAAGCATAATATCTCTTTAAGAATCTACCATTGATGGGTCCAATCCGCAATCCATCTTGACCAATAATTTTTATATGCCCTATTTGAGTACACTTCTTGGATAACATAATAACCATCCTAATTAGAAAGGAACTTATTGCCCAGGAGATGGGACATGATTATTGGTCTTCTCACTGTAAGAACCATGTCTCCAATTTGAAAAGATCACAATCACACCTTATTGTTGAAGCTTTAGAGAGTCTTGCTCGATAACACTCCAAACAATGTTGTGCTTCAATCCTTTTCTCATCTAATGCTTCTTACTCTTCAAGACGCAAACATACATTCTTTTCATTAGAAATATCTTCTTCGATTGCAATCTTTGGAGATGGAATTTGACAAGTGGGAGAACAACTTCTACCCCATATATAAATGAATATGGAGTTGCTTGAGTTAGAGATCGGTAAGTAGTGCGGTAAGCCCAAAGCGCTTCTCTCATCCTTTCATGCCAAACTTTCTTTGAGCGATGGATAATCATCTTAAGCAAATTGTATAATATCTTGTTAAAGGCTTCTGCAAGTCCATTGGCTTGTGCATGATATATGAAAGAATTGTATTGTTTGAACTTGATTTCCAAGAAAAGGTTATCTAATGCTTTAATGAAAAACTCCTTCTCATTATCAGTCACGATGTAACGAGGTACACTATAATGATAAATGATGTTAGTTCAGATGAAATTTACTATAGTTTCCTTTTCCACTTCTTTGCAAGGTATTGCTTCAGTCCATTTGAAGAAGTAATCCATAGTAGCCAAAATGTAGAGATGCCCTCCATAACTTTTAGACGAAGTTTTGAGTACATCTAAAACCCATCCATCAAAAGTTCAAGAAGCAACTGTCAGATGAAGTGGTTCGGGTGGTTGGCGAATAAGATTACCATGAAATTGACATTCTGTACACTTCTTGGCACAATTCATGTAATTTTTCACCATTCTAAGCTAATAGTATCCCATTCTTTTGATTCAAAAGTATAGTTTAGAGCCTGATTGATGGGCTCTATACACTCCAGAATGTGCCTCCTCCAATAACTTTATGTCTTTATTTTCCCCTAAGCAACACAATAAGAGTCCATTAAATGAGTGACGATATAGAATACACTTATAATAAACAAAACATGATGCTTAACGTTTTATTTGTCTTATGACGCGGATCATTAATTAATTTTTTATGTTTCATGTAATCTACTAAAAGTTGATGCCAATCTTCTACTTCAATTTCATAAACAGAAATAAAATTCACGAGTTCCTTACCTTTTTCATCTTTTATATATGGTGGTACCACCCATCTTTTACACACAGGCACCTTCACTTTTGCATTTAGAAGAACTGTGATGGATGTAAGGTTAGCTAATGCATCAGCCTGCTTATTTTCCTTCTGCGATATATGCTCCAAAGAAATGGAAACCTTGTAGTATTTTTAAAGTAAGGGATCAGCTCAAGCTTCCTCACATTAGAAAATGAAAAAAGTTAATAGATTATTAACTTAAAATCTCTAAAAACTTGAATGTGAGTCATACTCATCTTTATTGCCATCTCAAGCCCCAAAATCAAAGCTCGACATTCAACTACATTATTCTAGCAAATTTGAGTCAAATTGAATGTATAAGGCAATACTTCACCTCCAGGAGAGACAAACACTATCTAACAGTTGCTTTATCATGATAAGCGACTCCATCAAAGAACATATTCCAAGGTTGTGGGCTTTCAATGAAGAATACATCTTCATAAGGAAGATCTTCTGAAAATTACCAATCACTTTGGACAAGATGATCAACAAGGAAGTTTGAAAGTACTTATCCTTTCACTAACTTTTACGGAATATAGTTAATATCAAATTCTTAAAGCACAAGAGCAAACCTTTCCAACCTACCAGATAAGACATACCTTGACATAATGTATTTGATAGGATCAACCTTTGAGATCAAGCGAACTGGGTAAGCTTGTATATAATCCCTCAACTTCTTTACAACAAACATTAATGCCAAGCACATCTTTTTAATTGGAGAGTAATTTACCTCAGCTCCATTCAAGGTTCTACTAATGTAGTAAAGTGCATTCTCTTTTACTTTATCATTATCCTGAGCTAGCAGTACTCCTAAATAGTGATCTTGAGCAGATGTGTAAAGAATGAGATGGCATCTAGTGCCTAGTGCTTGCAAGACTAGAGGACTCAACAACTATTTTTTTTTATGCTTTTGAAAGAATTACCACATGTCTCATCCAATTTGAGTGGAGTTTCCTTTTCATCAATCTACTGAATGGTTGACATCGAGCAACTAAATTGGATATGAATCGTCGAATATATGCTAACTTTCCTTGAAAACTTTTAAGCTCGTGGATATTTCATGGCTCTGGCATTTTCATGATTGCATCAATCTTAGATTGATCAACTTCAATTACTCTATGTCGAATAATGAACTTAAGAAACTTCCCAGCAGAAACTTCAAAAGCACATTTCAAAAGATTCATTTTAAGTTGATATTTCTGCAATCTTTCAAACACTTGCCTCAAATCCTGTAGATGATCTTCCGTTTTCTTAGACTTCACCGCCAAAGTCATCAATGTAGCATTTTATATTTTTATGCAACATATCCTCGAAGATTCTTTTCATTGCACATTGATAAGTGGCACCTGCATTCTTTAGACCAAATGGCATAACTTTGTAACAAAATATACCTTTTTGAGTATGAAATTTCGTTAGCTCTTAATCTTCTAGTGCCATTTGAACTTGGTTATAGCCATTTACACCATCCAATAATGATTGGTTTTCATGACAAGTTGTCGCATCTATCATGATTTCAAAAATTGGAAGTGAAATCATCCTTTGGACATGCATTGTTAAGATCCCCTAAAATCCACAAAAACTCAAATTTGGCTATTTTTCTTCCTCAAAGGTACAACATTGGAAATCTAATTAGGATACTTAACTTCTCGAATAAAACCTGTTTCGATTAACTTATTGACTTTATTCTCAATTTATGGGATTATCTCAGGATGAAATCACTGTTGAGCTTACTTTACCTGCCTTACTCCTTTCCTTATAGCAAGATGATGAACAACTAACTTTGGATCAAGTCCAAGCATTTCATCATATGTCCATACAAAGACATCTTGAAACTCGAAAAAAAGATGGATAAGTGCCTTATCTTCATCTATGGGCAAATTTGCACTTATTAATACTATACGAGGATTCTTTGGAGTGCCTAGGTTGATTTTCTTTAAGCTCATCAATTGTAGCTTTATTCCCTTCCTTAAAAGCATGAGGAGTTTCCTCTACAATTTCATCAATAAGTGGATCATTCTTATCGAATTCCTCAATGGTGACGTAGTTACAAGATACATCTTCAGTATATTTTATTAATTCGTGTGTAGACTACCTATAATTACTACTATTTGTTGCTTGGCTTTCAGCACTTGACTAGTAGTAACTACCCACTTAGTACACTGCCTCATACTGAAGGGAACTTAGTATGAATTTCTTTAGAGTCATCCATGAAGAGGGATTATCTCTTCATCTTGCCTTTGTATTTTCTTGAAGCTGAAGTTCCAACCTTGTGTGAACATAAGTTTCTACTTTAGTTGTCAACTCAGGTTTTGGAACTCCAATTCTATTAAATACTGAAATTAGGTTGAAAGGACTTTCTAATCGATCAAAAACTAAAAGCTTGGTTATGACTTCTTTATTGTCCTAGTCTTTCTCGATTTCCTCTGCAGTTATATGTTGTGTAGATTCTCTATGTATTTTCAAACGAAGAGGGGCATGTCACTCAAACCCAAGACCTACTTTCAATGTACTAGTAGATTTGCGTTTCTCTTTCTAAATCCTTGCAGCTCTTGTTAAACTTGGCTCATTCTTTCCACTTGTAGTTTATTTCACTAATTGGCAGTATTTTCTTATCTGAACCCAACCTTAGATAACAACCTATAGGCATTAGGGTCAAAGCCATTTGCTCTCCCAATAGGTAATTCATTGTGCTCTATCATGGGTCCTTGTACAAGTCTTACAAATCCCTTCAATGGTAATTTAGAAACTTTTAAGGATTCCAAACTCATAATAGGAAGATTTAAATCTTGTAAGCCTTTGACAATTTCCTCTTCACTACTTACTGTTGCCGACTTATCCTTTATGCTCTTTGATGTATAGGTGAAATGAAATATAGACGTGGATGGTAAAGCATTACTTGTTCTAATATCCACCTTAGCTCCTCATACCTCTTTTTTTATAGGTTTTTCTTCATATGCATTCTTAAAAGGACTTTGTGTCTCTTCTTACTTCAATATGCTCTTACCATTCCTTAAAAGATGGTTCCTCTTTAACTATAGTTGATTTAACATAAAACTTAGCATCAGCAAAATGGGATTCAACTATACTGAAAGGACTAGAATCGGCATCAACTCTTTTTATTTTTCCATCTCGGTAATATTTGAAGCATTGGTGCAAAGTAGAAGAGATAACACCATTTTCATGGATCCATGGTCATCGTAAAAGCATATTATAAGTTGTTTTGGCATCAATCACATGAAACAATACACTTGATTTCATATCATCCATAAGTAAGACAAGTCTAATTTTATCAATAACTTTTTGGCATCCTTAATTAAAACCTTGGATCATTAATTTACTTTGCATCAATTCATCTCTAGGTAAAACCAATTCCTTCAAGGTTTTTAATGGAAGTATATTGACAGTCGAACCATCATCCACCAATATTCTATTAATTTTCTTCTCATGAATATGACCTTTAACAAAGAGTGGACGATTGTGAAATTTTGAACCTAGCAGCAAATCCTCATCAGAGAAACTAATCTCTATGGTGCAAGAGTGTTGATGATAATGTTTGTTCTCCTTAATGACTTTATGCTCATTTGAGTTTTCTAACTCATTAATATGATAACAAGAGAAACAAGTAACATCATTTTCAACAAACCCTCTTGGCAAGAATTCTCCTAAAGTTATTGGTATTCTTAACTTTTAATAAGGAAAATCTTTGCATACCACGTGGGTGAGCTTCTTTAATTGTTTTGCTAGGAAATCCCCTTCCACTGGTTTTCTCAGAACTTTGACTCTAACTAGTATTGGTTTTAGTAAAAGAATGATTTTCTTCCTTCCCCTTCGTTGAATAACCATAATCTGTTCCCCTTTAGATTCATCTTCATCTTTCTCACTAGTGGGCTTGATGCCCCTAGAAAAGTATAATGCATCAACTTTTGGTGAATGTTGAAATGTGAATGAATTCAAACACAGATTTATTGACAGTAGAATTGGTTCGAAAGAACCAAAACTTATAGTTGCCAAGGGTGACTTAGCACAATGACTTGCAGGTGCTATAGTTGTCACCTTAGAAGATACACTTTCATCATCAAATACAATCTCTCCCTTTTCATGCAACTGCATAATTTTGTCTTTCAAAATGAAGCATTATTAAATTGGATGACTAATTAAGTGATGGTACTTAAAACATTTCAGATCATCCACTTTACTGGCCTCTTCAGGGCACTTCATTTTAGGCAATTCAATGAGATTAGACTGTAGTAAGTCTTCTAACATTTTTGGCACATCAGAATCAAGGAAAGGGTATTCCATTTCTTGCCTCTCTTTCAACATATTCTTTCGCTTAAATTGGCCTTGCATATAAGTAGATTTGTTCTCTTGGGTTTTCTTAGACTTAGTAGCAAACTTGATTAGAGTAGTGCTAACAGTCATGGATTATTTACCCTCTACTTTGTTCAGAGTTTTTCCCCCTTTAAGTACATCATTATCTTTGATTTTCCTTGGCTCTTATATAGGTGGATTTTGATCACCTGAGTAAGGAATGCTAAGCTCCACATCATAGGCACGCGTAGCTAAGTCTTCAAAAGTCTTAGGCTAGATACCTTAAAGAATGTAGCGCAAATCCTAATGCATGCCTTGGATGCACATATGAAGAGTAGAGGCTTCAAAGAGACAATCCTTGCAATTAAGGTCACATTTCTCATCTGTGGATATAATTGATAACAGGCTCATCCTTTTATTAACAGAATTGTTAAGCTTTATCATACTAATAATTTAATAGGTGTTGTAGAAATGATTGAGGAAATCATGTTTCAGTTGCTTCTAATTGTTAATTGAACCTGATTTCAGATTTATGTACCAATCGAAGGCATTTTCTTTCAAAGACCAAATGAATTGTTTGACCATAAGGTCACCATCAGTACTAGTGTTATTGTAAGTTTTCATTAAGTGAGCCACATGTTGCCTTGGATTACCTTTAACATCAAATTATTGGAATTTGGGTGGTCGATAGTTTGCAGGCATCCTAGTGAGATCAATCCTTTGAGTGTATGGCTTAGCATATATGTAAGAAGGTTGAGGGATGACTTCCACTTGGTCATTGATGGCTTCTTTAATAAGTTCCTTCAATTGATTAGCAGGAATCAAACTATCAACAACAACTTATAGGTTTTTTGTTATACAGTTTTCTTCCCCATCTTATCAAGCATGTGGTTGGTGTTGATTATTTGGAAGTTGAGCTGCTATAATTGTCTCTCCTATAATCTTGCTCATTAGAAAGGTGATTTGCTCATCCTTTTCTTTCATGGAATTAGCAAGGCCTTCAAGGAGTTTAGTCATGTTAGCAACTTGCTCTTCCAATGAAATTGTGTTTGTTATCATGACATTCATAACACCAGACTGGTTGTTGGACAACATAGATGTGTGAGAAAAATTTATTTTTGTGTCCTCACTTACTTTTTATGGACTTATGACAAGCGATGGTGACCCTTCAATTACCTTGTCTTTCTCCGTAACTTGCAGAGGGCACAAAGGTTTGCTCAAGTAAAGGTACTGTTTAGGCATAGACATCCATAATAGTTTTTATTCTCACTAAAGTTCCAAAGGCTTTCATCAATGGTCAACCATATGTTGAAACAAACATGTAAGTTCTGAGTGACCTTGGGACTAAAGTTGTTCTTCTTAAGAGCTATAAAATTATATTATTTGAAATTAAAGGAAAGAGATGAAAGGTAGAAATGTCCCATTAAGCGTGCCAGAAATTTATACACACAATTTTCATGTTCGAAAATTCATGAACAAGAAAGCACAATAAATATCAAATTTTATTGATTTAATCAAAGAATGGGGTATAATCTCTAATAAAAGAATTCTTACAACGAAGTAATTCGGTCCTTTAATTCTTTCCTTTGTGACAAGTGTGATTCAAGGGCTTGATAGAGCTTGTTCTTGAACTGGTAGAAATTTCTTCTTCTATTTGGTGAAGAAATTAGGTTAACTATCCAATAAACAATGAACAAGTTGTTGAAGATTTGTTATTTGATGACTTGATTTGTAGAAGACGTGGTAGTCTCTTTGCTTAAATGTAGAAGTTCCTTTGGCCTTGAAGTTTTGGCTTTTCAGAGCTTCAGAGCTTTTCAGACTTGTCTTCTCTCTAACTCTAAATAAGCTTTGGGACCCTCTATTTATAGAGGATGTGGGAGAAAGTGTACTAATTACAATGTATGTGGCGAAATTTAGTTGGCCACTTAAAAATGGGTTTATTTAGTGACATTAATTTAATTTTTATTTAGTCACTAAATAATATTTATGGGCTCTATTTTAATATTTAGACATTTATAGAAATTAAATTTCTATTTCTACAATAACTTAGGGAAATAATTTACTTCTATCATGAATACCTGTGATGGTGTCCCAAATTTCCAAGGGGATAAGTTAATGTTGTCGTTGATCTAAAGGAATTGTGTTTGCTGAATTTGATTAGATGGTCAAGGAATTGTTGAAAACATGGGTTGGGAGCATGGGCATGATAACTCAAATGCATTTTTAATGGCTTAAACTTATGCTTCATTTGATTTGCAAATCTAGATTGGAAAAGAGAAATTTCTAATAAAATTACCATACTGATTACAGAGTACACCACCAATTCCAGTAGGATCCATTTTCTCGAGACAAAGGCATCTACATTCCTCTAGAGAGATGAAGGAGAAAGTGGAGACCAAAGAGATGAGGATCTAACTTTGGGGTTACCATTCTCACTCTTGATGAAGATAGAGGAGATGATAATGTGGGTAGTGGAGAACAAAAAAGAAGGTTCTAAAGCATTTATCTAAGCTAATAATCTCACAATAGTTAATTCAAAGAGTTTATCATTGTTGATGGTGGAATTGTTGAAGACTATTTCATTTCTTAAGAGCCAAATTGACAATAAAGCACAAAAAAAGAGTGAACCAAACCTTATATTGAAACCTCCCACTGGAAAAGCAATTCCATTGGGGTGCTCAAGACTATCACTTCATATAGTAATAACAAATTTCTTAGACATTTTTAAAGAACTTATGGAAGCTATTTAACTCAGTTTTGAATTTCAGTACCATAGCTCACTTTGAAATTGATGATCGGACAAAAGTGTCAACCATACTTTGGGAAATTTGATTTGCAGTATTTATAGAGATAAGCAAAATAGGGGGATCTAGCTTTGTCACAAGCAAAACTCGCTTACAACAATGTTGTCCATTATGCTATTATTAAGTCCATTTCTTTGTTGTTTATACAAAGGTGCCACAACATACATTAGACTTGGTTCAAGTTCCCAAGGATGCATAGAAGTGTTGCAGCAACCATATGGGCAAGCATGTTGTTGAGGTCTATTGAGCCTAAAATATGATAGTAATATAAAAAAGCAATTGTTAAGACTAATCCATCAATTGATTATTCTAGTTTTGTTTTTCTTTGTTTTTGTTTAATTTTACTTTTATAGTTTGTTTTTTGTTTTCTTAGGTTTATTGGAAGTTTTTTATGCAATTTAAAATAAAATTAAAGTTCAAAACTCATTTGGAAAGAAGTTAAAAGTGAAATGAGATAAAAAAAAAAAAAAAAAAAAAAACCTTGAATTGAGTGCATTTAGAGCATGCACCAAGCCAAGCACTCTTACGTACCAAATCATGCACCTTCATTAAATGCTAATGAAATATCACTTTCTTATGCCAATGGTATTGCTAATATGCAAATTTATATGCCAATAGTTCCTCACATCTTGCATGCACAACTTGTAAAAAAATTTCTTGTTGCTTTGTTTATTTTTCCTACTAAAAGTGAAAAGAAACATGCATGGTAATGCAAGGCATGAAATGTACGAACATTGATGGACACATTTTTATCAATATTTATTCTCTATATTTTAATAATTTTTATAGCATTTTTATTAAGTTTTATGGTTATTGATTAGTATTTTTAATAAATTGATGCTAATAAGTTGGCTCTAATTTTATGTGTTTTTTGCTCTATTTTACAGATATTTTCATCAAAATATTATTGCAAAAAGAATGGGCCCAAGTTGAAGCCCAAGCCCATCAGAAAAGTTGAATTAAGTAGAGAAATGCAAATGGGTCAAGTTTGACCCATCACCCAAGCCCGTAGAGCATTGGCCAAGGCAATAGAGGCCAAGGCCAAAGCCCCATGGCCTTGCCTCATCACTCAAGCCCATGAAAGGCTTGCTCTCCTCCATGCCTATATTTTTGTGAGACAAGCCCGTGAGCTCTCATGCCAAGCCTTCCATAACCTTGCCTAGGTCCCCAAGCCCTTAAATGGGCCTTGCTCCTCTACGGGTGTATTTTTGCACCAAGCCTGTGTGAAACTTATCTCACCATGTAATACCCCAGCAGACAGAGCAATGTATAGTGACGAAGTACAGAAGACGATGTAGATATAACGGATTATAATAACAGATATATTATTAATTGAAGTATAAATATGCTCAATCAATTATTGAAATATATAGAGAATGATATAGAGTAATATTCAAGAATTTTTGAGCCTCAACTGGGTCACTTTTGAGACACTGTCCCGGAAAATATCGGTGTTAATTACACTGCTAGGAAAATAACAATCCGAAAAATTTAAGAATTTTTGACCCAAACTTGGGGGGATTAAGTTAGTTAATTTTATGTGAAATTATGGTAAAAAGAAAGAATTGAAAAATATTTTGGAATATTGAAAATAAGAGTAATGGCAATCGTAAAGTACAATTAAGTAAAGTTGTGGGACCCACCATTTGCACCAAAATTCTTGAAAGTGAGCTAAGTGGCCAGCCATGGGTGATGAAAATGAATTATTGATAGGAAATAATAATTTAATTTATCAACTTATATGAAAAGGTGACAAATAAACCAAAATCTAGAAGTTTCCATTCTTGTTTTATAAAATGTATCATAAGGATTATAGTGTCTATATAAAGAGAGGAATAGATGGCCATTTGAAAGCCTTTAGGCCGAACCATATAAAAGGAAAACAACTAAAAATATTATCCTAACCCTTTCCAAAGAAAACCATTCAAAAGTAGATAGAAAATTGAAGAAGGAAGAAGATTAATAGAGAAAAACTAGATGGAGATTATATAAGCTGTTTTGGTGGAACAAAAAGGAGAATGAATTCCACGGTTCAAGTTTAAGGTAAATATTCTAAACTTCAGTTTTACTTTAATTTAAGAGTTCTATGGTTTGATTTAGCAAATAATTGAGGTAATAAAGCTAAAAGTGTTAAAGATGAGCTAGGGTTTGAAAGGGATTTTGAATCTGTATTGAAATAGTAAATATTAGGTAATATTCTAAAATTTTAATGACTGAATTTGAGGATAGACAAAAAATAAAAATTGTAGATAAACATGTTATTTAGATTTCTGTAAAAGGAATTTGTAAAATTCGAAGTGAAGAAATAATTATTGAATAAAAACTCTGACTGATTCAGAATTAAGGTTATAGAAAAATGCTACTGTATTTTTATTATACATAATGATATAGATAGAACTAGAAAAAGTTTCTAACATAAAAAGTGTTAATTTATATTTTATCTATAATCCTGTGAAAGAATTTTTCAATTAAACTTGTGGTTTATGAGATATTAGGTCTTGAGTATAATCTGCCCGAATTGACTATTAAACAGAATATAGGCTACTGACTTATATGGATATAAGGACCTTAAATTCTGAATTAGAGAAAATGTTAAACATTAAATATGTTCATTTATATGTTATCTAAATGAATGTAAAATGGTTTTGTAATTAGATGAGCACGAAATTAATTATAGACATGGAAATAGGATCTATTTGGATAGAGATTTCAGGGTAGTAGTTTAACTTTGGAAATTCACTAATAATTGTCCAGTGATCCAAATATTCAAAAATTTGGATATGCTATGTCTATTTTCAAAATGAAAAATAATTACAATAATTGGTTAAGTATAGATTGAGTTATTAGCAAAAGAACTGAATCTGCCAAGTCAAAGTTACAGGGCAGAATGCAAGCAGTAGGGCTGGTTATGAGGTTATGTTTAAATTAACACTATAAATTGTGTATTCATAGGAATAAGGTGAATTTTGAATATGCTAAATATTAATATGTCTAGTTTAAGTAGGAATAAGAATTGAAGTATTTGGATAAGTATAGGAAGAGATATGAATTAAGGGGCACAGACTACCAGTATGGAATGTTACATTGAAAAACCTTAGTGATTTAGAAAATTTAGGAATTTCTTAAATATAAGTGTAATTAATGTAGTTTTATATTAAATAGTATCTAAATTGGAATTAATTAAATATGTAGAGTCAATAGTGAATAAATGACATAATTATTGGATTAAGGAAGAAATGAGTGGAAAGTGTACCAGTGGAAAGTGCTCAGTGAGGTGAGTAATATACATACTATTTTACTTGACAGTGTCTTCAAATTAAATTATTTAAATTGCCATGAAATTTTATTATTGGTTATACCAATTGTATAATTCATGATTAATTTCATGCCCTTTTATAATCCCAAATGATTCATTTTAAATGAATTTATAAGATTAGCCTAATGCTTCATGTATTGAACCCTTAAAAGTGCTTAAGTTTATTTTTGATATCGAATGATTAAGCACTATATGTATGGCATTAATGAAATGACAAAAGTTTAATGACATTATGCACAGTGGTTTAATGATCCTAGCTAGGAGGGGGTTAAGGTTCTAGCTATACGGTATGATCAACCGTATGACTAAATAGCATGTTGCCTGATTGTAGTCTCTACTTCAATGATCAATAATGATTATGTTATTTTATGATATGATATGCTATGAATTTTTAATGCCAATGTGAAACCGAATCCATATGTTAAATGACTTCGACTTTATGAATTTTTAATTGATTAATGAACCCATTATTATTATATATTTTATACCATCATTATCTTTCTTGTGAGCAACGCCCTCACCTAGCCTTACAAGTATGATAATATATGTATTACTCATTGAGTATTTTTTTTATACTCACCCTATTGTGGTTTATAATTTTTACAAGAATGAGTTAGAGATGGCTGATTTCAAGTCAATTTCTTTTCCGACTTGGTATGTCAAGTACATCGAGGTAGAATTTTATTTTCTAAAGGTTATAAGTATCAACTCATAGAGCTCCATGGTATTGTATATAATTAGATGATTAAGTACAATAGTGATGTATGAACAGTAAAATAATTGACATTTAAATGGCATTAAAATGTAATGGGATTTGATATTAAAGTTTAGTAATTAATAACTATAATGTGTAATGCTTAATGATAGTGAAGTGAGTGATATAGAAAAAGCTAAAATAAAATTCGCATATTTTAAAAGAGATTTAGAAGTGCTATTTATGTCTGTGAAACTGTAAAGTTGAAGGTATAAGAAAGACAAATTATTAGGAGTACAAAATATTTTTTTGTACAGACTGTATAATTTTTGAAAGACCCGATTTTGGGTCTGAAATAACATTAAAATTATAAAGGAAACTTTAGCAAAATTTCTGTAAAATTTATAAGTAATAAATGGAATTTAATCATTGATGAGTGAGTTAAGATTGATTGAATGATTGATAACTGGATTGTTCATGGGTTCTATGGGTTTTCGGTGACCTTAGATCTACCCTTTCCCTAGGACTGTCGCGGCTCAAAAGTGGGTCGTGACACACCATCCACGCCCTTATTTGTTGTTTTCAAGCCCATACTAATGGCAAGCCTTCCACGCCCTTGAAACTCCATCCAAGCCTATGACCTTCCAAGGCCTTATACCTACGCCCTTATTTATTGTTCAAGCCCATGAAGCCTTAGAAATAAACATAACTTGTTCAAGCTAAAAACAAGGCAAATTTGAGATTAAATTTTGAATTCAAATAGATTTGGAGTTCAAGAAAATAAGGAAGGATAATTAGAGGTTTGTGTCACACCCCAACTCTAGTGATGCGATAGTCCTAGGGCAAGGGTAGGCTTAAGGCCACCATAAACCCATAGAATACTTATATCCTAGATCTCATATACAATACACATCCACATCATACATCGTTATCATTATAAATACTCATTTCTATGATTCATGCAATCACCATTCACACATTTGCATTCATCATCATATGAATTCCTCTTGTTCCTTACCGATCAAAAGATACATCCCACATTAATAAGGGATAAAAGCAGCCTAAATTGTAACAATTAGACATTAAAATAATATCATCCTCAACATCTAACTACGGAGCCCTAGAGTATACTCCTCATACATACAAATACCATAATACAAACTAATAAATATATCTCAAAAAAATTACATAGAGTCTTCTTGGAGGAATGAATCAAAAAGCTCTGACTTCTAAACCTCTTGAGCTACACTATCACCTGAAATCCACAGAAGAGGAGTGAGTCTTCAACTTAGTAAGATATAAACATGCAAAATAAAGGTCAAGCAAAATATAATATCTGCCATTTTGAAGTGTATTTATTGATTTTATATGTTTGGAGAATTTTAAAATTTTAAATGAGAATATTAAAAAAAAAATTTAGAAAACTTTTGTATTAGATTGCAGTAGAATTCAGTGTTGATCATTTCTTGCACTTAAAGACATAATTTGGTAAAGTGTAAAATATGAAAGTTGTTAATTTATGTCTTAGCTTTAATTCTGTAAAATGGTTTGGTAAAATTCTGAATATATGATAAGTTGTGTCTATTTGAGTAAGGCTGGTCTGGATGAGAATTTCTGCAGGGATGCAGTATATGTTTGGAATTACTGGGAGTGACTGAGGCAGAATTAGCTGAAGTTGTGAACATAAAAAATGTTCCTTTGTGTGTTTATATGATATCTGCAAAATCTCAAAATTTTTGGATAAGTATATCTCATTGGAGAGTGTTTTGTATCAGGACTATTCAGTCAGACTTTGAGGTAGGAGTCTGGGTGACTTTTGGAGAGTTACTACTGTCTGAATGTTGATTAGTTTGTTGTAAAAATTTGATATGTTGTGTTACTGCTTGTTAGGGTGAGAAGAATTGGTAAGTTTGGATTTTTGTAGCTCAATTGCGAGCTGGCTTAAGGCGGGATGTTCAGGCAAGAGTTTAACTTAGAAGTATTTGGTTATGGAGAGCCAGCCTTAAGCGAGAAGGCATTTCGTGGATTGGAAATGCGAAGTGGCATTATGGTAAAGTGGCGAAAGAGCTTTGGCGGAGAGCTTTGGAGAAGAGAAGTTGGCGAAGAGGCATTATGCGAGGAAGCATAGTGCGAAGAGAGATGTGCGAGGTGGCAGTTCGCGAAGAAGCGAAGAGGCGAAGAAGCATTGCGCGAGATAGCAATTGCGAGCTGGAATGTGCGAGGCAGCATTGCCTGATCAAGATTGGCAAACTGGCAAGTGCGAGCTGGGAATGCGAAGTGGGAATGGCGAGCTGGTTTGGCGAGGGAGCTTTGCCGAGGCAGTTTGGCGAGCTGGCTAGCGTGTTTCTGGGCAGAGGTCTATTTAACTCCAGTAACCCAGCAGCGATTTCATGATTTTCCTTTCTCTTTTCCTTTAGCAATTTCAGTCTTTTTCTCAAATTTGTTCCATATTTTATTCTAAGGCATTAAGGCTTAGATTAATGCAATAGACTTCTAGATTAGTCTATTATTAAGGCAGAATCATCAATTTGAGCAGAGTTTTGCGGAAAACTCAGTTTGAAGGAAATAAGATAACTTTTCTTCCTAAATTATTTTCTTTGGATTTAATTAAGTCTATGGGTTAGGATAATTAATTCTGGGAATATAAAATTTATTGTTAGTGATTTGAAGCAATTAATGGTAATTAATGTAGGAGAAATTTTGGAGGTTGAACTGCTGTGAACAGTAACTCCGAAATTTAATGAGAAAGTTAATGCAATTTTTTTTCTTTAAGAAATTAATGGGATATTGTTGGGAATTAAGAATAGAGATTCTAAGA
>CANXYC010571697.1:0-18195 GCA_948193065.1 Aleurites moluccanus | reverse complement strand
TTTTATTTTAATATATAAAAATATTTTTTAATCAAATATACAAAAAATAAGAAAATAAATTAAATAATTAAACAAAAAATAATTATTTTAATTTAATAAAAGTAATATTATTTATTTTGATTTTAAATTAAAATATATATAAAATAAATAAATACAAATATAATATATGAATATTATATATAAAATTATTCATATATTTTTTTAATATTCTAATTTTAATTAAATAAAAAAGTAAGAATATATATATATATATATAAATAAGAGATGATATTCAGGGATGAGGGTATTTAAAAAAAAAAGTGCAATTAATTTTTATATTTTAATTTCGTCAATAAACTTAGTTATTCGTTTATTTTTTTTTATCTTTTTACTAAATTTTAGTAAAATAATTAAAAGTGTCTCTCATATATATATATATATATATATCAGAAAATATATTTTAATTATTTTAATTTTAGAAAATATATAAAAATAATTTTCAAATATATAAATTAAATAATGGATTAAATAATTAAAAAGTAATTTTATTTATTTTAATTTTAGAAAATTATAGTTAAATAAATATTAATTATTTTAAATTAATAAAAAGTAATTTTAAATTAAAAATAATATTTTTTTATTTTAAATAAATAAAATAATTAATTTTTATTTAGTTATTATTTTATTTTATTTTTTATATATTTAATTTAAAAAAATATATTTTTTTAAATAAATAAAATTTTAGAGACTAAATTATAATTTATTAATTATTTTTTAATCCTTTCAAGATCCAAGAACAAAAATCAATAATTAAAATGATTGAAGTTATAAATTTTAATAATATTAAAATTAAAATTATATATTAAAAAATATTAAAAATTAATATATTCTTAAAACTAAAAAGGAGAATCAAAATTACAACTCACCCTTTCCAAATTTATTATAGTTACGGCAAGGTCTATTACAGTTTCAATGAGAAAGTGACGTGGCCATTCAACTCGTGTAAAGTGTTGGCGGGTGGCTGGCTGCTTCTATTCCACCGGTATTTTTGGCGCGTGAGTCACTAGTTTATGCTTCCCCCTTGGACCTGACAGTTACTACTTTGGCACTTACGAAAAAAATTCTTCAAAATGATATTTATATATAATGTGTTCTAAAGGTGAAATTAATAAATTCCAATATCTATGAAAATAAAATTAAAGAAGGGAGCGAATTTAATAATTATATATTGTAACTTAATTTTGTAATTTAATATTTGAATTTGGCCGAGTTATTAAGAAGAAAAACCATAGTCTATTTATAATTATGTTTTTATAACTCTTGCTTTGTATTTAAATTTTAGTCAATATTTATATTAATTGCTACCAGTTATTCATAATTATTATAAGATATAAAAAGTGCTACAGATAAATAGTAAATTTATAATTGATTTGAAATTAGTAAATTATTATTTTATCATTAATATATAATTACTGTTTTGTTTTTGTTTCCCCTCTCAGTTATAAAACGACATCGCATGATGTATAAAACTTTCGATTCATGCGAAAAATGATGAAGTTAATTGTCCTGTTTTACACAATATCGCAGATAAAACGACATCGTATTAAGATTATGCCCGTTCTTTTACTTACTTGCCGCATTTTAGTGTGTTCGGCGTACATATATGACAAACGCTCAATTATTGCAATGTCAAAATAACTCAAAGTGGCCTATTGAGTGCATGTGGCAAAAAAATCTGATAAATAAGATTTCACATAGCGAATTATCGTGAATTATTTATTTATTTTTTATATATATTATAGTTTTGAGAATCAAATAGGATAAAATTATATTTTTTTTATAATTAAAAAAAAAAATTCAAAGATATTTTATTAATAATTGATAATTATCGATTTATAATAAAATTATTTTTTTCGATTGGTAAAACTTTTAATTGATAATTATAATTTTTACTTGCTATCAGATTTTATAGATTTAAAAAAATTAAATTAATAATTGATATTTATCTAAATTCGTAATAATTTTTTAATAACCGACGTGTTTTATTTTTAAACGATAATTAAATTTTATAATTGAACATTCAAACATCCCCTTAAATTTAGTTTATATTCAACTGTATATATATACTTATCATTGAATTAGACATATGAATGTAAAATACAGGATAAAATTAATCCATTGTTGAGTGAAAATGTCAATATTGAATAACATAAATATTTAAGAAGTGCAAAGATATCACTATCACGAAGCTTATTATCCATAGATAATTGCAAGAGTGATGTAGAGCTATAAACGTGGAGTTCTCTACACTCCTCCATTAATATATATATATATATATATATATATATATATATATATATATATATATATATAACTATCATCAATATGGGACAAAGCAAAAATATATTTTTAATGAATAAAAATTTAAATTTTTCAGAAAATTAATTTCAAATGGGTTAAAATTATATAAAAAATTAAATTTTAATGAACCAAATGAATTTTTTTTAATAAATTTAGAATTTTTTTTTGAACTGGGCTATCTCTATCCTCACACCAATACATATTAATTGAAATGATAAGAAGTTTGTTTTTTTAAATAAGATTTCGAATTCGAATTTTATGAATAAATAAAAAATATATTATGAGAATTTTATCTCTTTATGAATCTCTTATTTTAATATAAATTAATTAAATTTAATAAATTTAGATATTATATGGTCAGTATATATATATATATATATATATCAACACTTTGAAAAGTATATATATATCAACACTTTGAAAAGTACACCATTTACAAACTGCCAACTTCAATTTCTCTGCGTGTATTATATATGTGTGTATATAGGATTTTTTATATAGAGAGAGAGATTTTAAAATTAAAGATGGATATCTAATTATAATTATTATTATTTAAAGTGTGATAAATTTTATTTTTTATTAAAATTATTTGTAAATACATTTTTTTAATTCTATCTATATTAATAATTATTTGTTAATTATTGTCTTAACAGCACTAATTAACAAAATTTTATATATACTCATAGAGTCCACATATTTGGACACTTGGCTATTACACAGAAGTAGCATAAATGCATAATCTTTTCCTCCTATTGTTGGTTTTGTTTCATTTTTTAAGCAATTATAATATGCTTTTCTTTCCTTTTTTTTCTCCCTTTATATTAATTCTTTTCTTTGATAATTAAAAAATGGATAGGTATGGGTTAGATACTTGTAATAAGATTAGAGGCACAGTTGTTTATTGGCCTAACAAAAGTGGGAACCAAAATGTGTGGATCCCTTTTTAGAAAAATCTATACTGGGTCCTACTTGACACGGTCACTGTAAATAATGAATCAATAATTATATCATATTATCATTCACTTTCTATAGATATTTTATATTTAAGCGAGTTTTTTTATTTTTTACCCCAAAAAATTTTATAAAAGAAATTATAATGCAAATGAGTTTCTCCCTATTTATTTATTATTAAATAAATTTTAATTTTAAATTAAAATTTTATTTACTTAATAAATAAATCAAAGACAGATAAGTATTTAGGTCCGGGTGAATTTAAGTACCTTAAAAAAATCTAATTAATTTATAGAAAAATTTTTACTATATCAATTCAAATCTAATTTTTTCATAGTCTCAATCCATTTAAAAATAATTTCTTAAAAATTTATACACTTTAATAAAAAAAATTTAATTTTTGATTTATTCAAAAGTAATTTTTTAATTTTATCCCTAAAATAAATGACTAATATAATCACTTACAAAATATAAATATAAATGAGTGTAAATATATATTACATTGAATTATTAGTTATTGCCTATTGGGATTATTATGAACCACTTTAAATGGCACATTTGGGCGGTGCAAGTTATTATACAATCCAATAGGTGTGTGTGTCAATTTGCATAAGGATATATATAAGAGAGAATAAAGGTAATTATGCAGATATAAAATGCTCCATTATTAAATTTTTTTAATTAATATTCAATGCAACTTGCATAAAATTGATAAGATTTTATTATTTTGAGTTAAACATCTAAGAATTTAGATGCTATCATTATGATTCCCAACTAAAAATCCAAAAGAAGAGCATCACTTTCACATAATCAATTATTATTAGCCTTTTTGCCTAGAAAATACTCTCTATTGTAATCACTTGTTTGGCACTCCATTGAAATACTATGTTTTTCTAGTATATCTTTAAATAAACTCATACATTCATCATATTTAAAATTTAAATAATTCATGTGTGAAATTTTATTATTATTGTTGTTGTTGTTGTTGTTGAGGTTTTTAGAAAATAAGTGCTATAAGAGAATCACTCACCCTTTAGCATTGCAAATATGAAAATATTTCATATTGATTGACTCTATAATTTTTAACTTTTTTTAGCACTTTGGTTAATATTACAATTTTTTTTTTATAAATCATATTAAATTTTTCGTCAATTTAATTAAATGTGGTAATCTAAAGATGAAATTAAGAAATTTAAATTTAATAATTTAATTAGACTTGCCAATACAATATTAATTAATGAATAAAAGGTTAATCTAAAAAAATTGATTTTATTAGTAAATAACTTTTTATACATTAAAGTTTGATTTTTGGGATAAAATTGTTAATGATAATTTTTTTTTATCTGTTAGTTTTTTAATTATAACTTAAATAATATGTTTTCATTAAATTTGTCAAATAAATTTAATATCATATAATTTAATATCATATGCAAAATTGACTCGTGATATTATTTTATTGATAAGATATATCAATAAAAAAAATATAATATCATTTATATTTTTATAAATTTTAATTTTAATTAATAAAAATATTCTATTTAATATATTTTTATTATTTTCAATTCTATTTATATTAATATTTAACATTATCATAAAATAATATTTAAATTTGAATATACTAAAAATTTAAAATGTTATAATAAAAATAAAAATAAAAATAAAATAAAATAATACGACTAAAATTCCTGCAAAATGCGGACCCACCATATGGTTATCATTATGTAAATGATTAACCGAGGATTAACAGTACCTGTTAAGTACTTCTCTGTAATGGGAACACCTGTTTATGGATTTAAAAATTTAATCAATTTCTTCAAAAGTAGGTTCCATCATGCAAATAGGAGCAGTTCCAATAATCAAATTGTGGAAAAATATTCATATCTTACTGAAAGAAAGAAAATGCCCTGGAATTGTATTGTATCAGTGCTTTTATTCCTCGAAATGCCTTCTGATCCAAATGACTCAGATGAACCTGGTCCAGAATGCAATATGGATACCCTATAATCAAGACAGTAGTCCATTATTATCTGTTGCTTTAAATAAAGTGTGTTTATGGCTTTATTAAAGTTTGAAAACTCGTTTGGACCAAAGTTGATGGATAATATCCCATCCGATAATGGCATCTCTTTCAGGAAGACTAGAACCAATCATCTTATGAGAAATGATCAATTATGGGAAGAATTTAATGGAATTCTTCTTGGTGAGCAAATGGGTAATGCAGGAGAAAATTTTTCAAAAGACAATCTTCTAAGAAGGCTAAAGGAGATCAGTGTTATATCTGTGGCAAACAAGGACATTATGCAAAAGATTGCAGGAACAATAAGAAGGAAAAAGTCCTTAGTATGATTTCTCAGTTTCCAGGATATGATCCAAATGAGGATCTTGAATTAGCCTATTCTGAAATTGAATGATGAATCTTCTGACATAATTTTCGCCATAGATTACTCATCTGAAAATGAATCTTCTAACTCTGATTTTGAAATACAAGACGAATTCCATTTTCCTCTCAATGGAATAACTCCAACAATTCATGGATATTGTTAAATCTTATGGAGTTATGCTTTCTCTTAAGAACATAATCTTTGCTGTCTCTCAGATTGAATTTTTGGGTATGAAGATTGAGAATAACAATTACTCTTTTCAACCCCACATTGGAGAACAACTTCTTAAATTTCCTGATGAAAAATTCACTCAGAAAGAAGTTCAACAGTTCCTTGGAATTGTAAATTATATCAGTGCTTTTATTCCTCAATTTGCTTCAATCATTAGACCTTTACAGGATATGCTGAAAAAGAATCCTCCTCTATGGTCTTCTCCTCATACAACAACAGTCAAGCTCATCAAAGAAAAAGCACAAAAACTTCCACCTCTCCAGATCCCTTCTTCCAGGGGAAAGCAAATTCTTCAAATAGATGCCAATGATTCCTTTTGGGCAATAAATTTGTTAGAAGAGAAAAATGGGAAAAGGAATATTTGTGGCTATAAAAGTGGATCATTCAAATAATCTGAAATACACTATTATTCCATTTTCAAAGAAGTCTTGGCGGTAAAGCGTGGCATTGAGAAATTTCAATTTCATTCTATTGGTCATCACTTTTTGGTTGAAATGGATTGCACTACTTTTCCAAAAATTTTAGTTTTAAAAGCTAAAATAATTCCAAATCAACAGATCCTTTAATGGGCAGAATGGTTCTCGTCTTATAACTTTGATGTTAAACACATCAAGGGAAAAAACAATGCTCTACCAACCATTCTTTTCAGGCCACTTCATCATTCACCTCAGCCTATTTCTGCCATTTGTATGATAAACCCTAATTATAATCCTTTACCTTTTCATAACTTGTCTCTAGAACTTCATTCCCTCATTAGAGATAAAACCATTAAAACTAGATTCAAAGACTTAATGTTTCAATATCTTTCTTTGACTATTCAGAAATAAGGTCTTCATTCATTTGGCCTTTTATCTATTCATCCTGAATATCCTTTTAACACCTTATTTCATTTTGACCCTCATAAAAATTTTACCAAAGAGTTTCTGTGTTTTCTGTCCTATCTTTTAGAACAATACATAATTAGAATCCAATTTCATATTCAAACCATACTCACCTGGTTAGAATCTTACCAATATGGACAAAGACGAGAAATTTCTTGTCTTGACCATTAAGATGAATTAAAGAAGATTTTCATGGAATGGTTTCATCCATTGCCATGGTGGATAAGCAAATTTCGCTTTTTGACTATCGAAAATTTAAATGTGCGAACTAAGCAATCTGATCTTAGAGTCATCTTTTCATTCAAAAGACAGGGCATCTTCTTTCTTTCAGGAAGATATGAATATTTTTCCACAGTTTAAGAATATTCCTTGTATCCTTTTGACCTGGTCAGCAATTTAGAAGCTTATCCTAAAGAATTTTGCAAATTTCAAAGACAAATATCTGAACTAAATATGACGATCCCACCTGCTATTTGGTTAGCCATTCAAGATAAAACTCCTTGGGATTCAATTCCTAAAGATTTCTGTTGTAAGCTTCAAAAAGATGCTCAAATATATTTTCATAAATTTTTCCCTCTAGATGTAGCTACACTAGCAGATATTTTTGATCTTTCAAATCCACATACATAGACTTCTCTTACTTTGGGGAGAACAACCAATAGCTTAGGCCTCAATATTTGTTATCCATACTCTATTTATGAAGGCCAAGAATTAAGAAGAAAATGGACCGCTGAAAGTGTTTCCTATAAACCCAATACGTCTAGACTTAGTACTTCCAAAAGACCCAGCCCATCTACTGAATCAGGCTCTTCCTCCAGGGCCCGTCTCAAGTTATCACTTTCACTGGATAGTACACAGTCTATTCCACCTTACTTTTCAGATTCCCAAGATTCTTATGAGTTGGAAAGTCAGGACTCAGTTTTGCAGTGGAAAAGACTAGGGATGCCTTCTGATCCAAATGACTTAGATGAACCTGATCCAGAATACAATATGGGTACCCCATAATCAAGACAGTCGGTCCATTATTGTTTGTTGCTTTAAATAAAGTGTGTCTGTGGAATTATTAAAGTTTCTCTATTATCTTCTTACTTTGTATTTTCTAGTATGGATTGTACTCTTTTCTCTGTTTGCTTTATTCTCGTGATCTGTCAAAATAATTCACGAGCTCTGTACTGTTGTTGTTTGGTTTTTCCTCCCTCTTTATGTTTAAATAGAAGGTCTCTCTCCATTGTAAGATATTAGAAAAATAATAAAATCTGTGTGTTTATTTTCTATCAACTTGTTCTTCTAAATACTTTCTTTTTTCTTAATAAGCTAAATATGCAATAACCTACTTAGAGAAATGAAAATATGCTCTATGGTTGCCTTCTTATGAAGGATCCTCCATATCAGAATTTATTTCTCAGAATGTGATCCTATATGAACAAATATTCTCATTCGAATTAGATAATCATTGAGATCCAATCTTGATTCTTGTATTAAATCTAGAGATAAAGTATCCTTAAGGAAATGTCTAAGAGAGACTAAACTCGGACTTATCTTCTCTTATTTAATATATTATTATTAGGCTTCATGTATCTCTGCTATTATCATGGTTTGAGCATATTTGTACCTATTGAATTTGATTCATAATGTAATATGGGTACCCCATAATCAAGGCAATCAGTCCATTATTATTTGTTGCACTTTATCTCTAAATTAAATACAAGCATCAAGATTTTTGGAGCACGTGTGCATTGTGTACGTTTATAATTTTGCACGTCCTATTATATATAATATATAAGGTTTTGAATTTTTTTCTTTTTGATAAATGGATATGATGTAATAAATTTATCTTTTTAAGTCAATAAAAAACTAATTATTCATATCCAAACTAAAATATGATTAATAGATTTTCTTATCAACTATATTAATTATTGGGGTTAAAGTTTTGGTTTGTTGACGCATAATATAAAAAAAAAAAAATTAATTATTCATAATAGGAGTATACGCTCAAAAAATATAATATGCAAATTTAAAAAAAAAAATTAATTTTTTTCATCAATAAAAAAAATAACTACCATAATTTTTAAAAATATTAACGTATCATGACATTGATTTTGGCATATATGAAAATTATTACACTGAATAGTTAAGAATTTTTCTAAAATAAAAGAATCATATAAATATATTTTTTAAATGATGAAAATTTTTTCATTATATAATTTAAAATGTGAAGTATGTGATATTACCTTATTGCTTAGAGAAAAAAATGTGAAGGCTTTCAACCAAATAAAATAACATAAAGAGAAGAGTAAACATTTTATAATAACATTTTAAAATTGAATTAATTATTGGATACATTCATATAATGATCTCATCATGTGTCATACACGGATAAGCCACCAGGATAAGTTCAACCCATGAAAGCCTACCACTAACTAAATGAGTATTTGGAGATGTTTAGATACCATCAATAAAATTTAATTACTGTTTAAAAAATATAAGCCTGTAATTAAGAAATTATTAAGTATTTAGTTTAATAACAGGTAGAAATTATAATTATCTATTAGAGATTTTATTAATTGAAAAAAATATTTTTATCCCAAATTAGTAATGGTTAATCACCAATTCAAATACCTTTTTAATAAATAAAAAATTATTCCAAATTTAGAATCATATTTTTAGGGGAAGAAAATTAAAATTATATTTCAAATATTAATCACATAATCATTATTAGATATTATTATTATTTTAATCAAAAATTAAAAATTGACAAAAATATTTATATGAATTTTTTTTAATAATTTAATAAAAATAAAAAAATAAGTAAAAAATTTAATATATTTAGGTTAATTTTATTAAATTTTACATCTTTTAATTTTTTTAAAATAATTAAAAAAACGAGAGTTTAATAAAATTGAAAAATAAATATAAGCGAGAAAATATATTAATAGGTATTGACATTATATTTTAACTCAAAATATTAATGCAATGAATTTGCAAGTTTTTCTATTTTTATTTCTCCTTCTAAACTCCTCTCTTTTCAATGTGAAATTTCTATTCATATTTGGAATTTCATCAGCAAGAAAGGAAGAAATTCAATTAGTGAATTCTCTATAAAAAGAAGTATTCCATTATCATTTGATGGAGGGTTTTTATCAAGTGGAATGGCTTTGGTTGATGGGAGGAAGACTATTTTAGTGGGAGTTGAGGTTGGAGTCAACCTTTGATAGTTGGACATAATGCATAATGTACTTTCCATTTTCATTGGCATAGGGTTGCTCAAATTAACATGAAATTTCGATTAATGAACCAAACCATTTCACATAAAAACCTAAAATTATAATCTGAGTTGTGCCACTATATATATTTCCACTTCAAATTAAGAGTTTTTTTTTTTTTTTTTTTAAATGTTGGGCTTGTATGACCTCTATCATAGAAAATAAATAAGAAATTAAAATTAGAGCATATGTTTATTAACTTAATTTATGTATGATATAAATGAATTTCATTGAATTTTATTAAAATTTAATGTTTTCATATTTAATATTAATGAAAGTATGCATTTCACTCATATGAATTAAATTTTATACTTATAATTCATATTTATGTTGTTAAATAAGAGGTAATAATTTGATTATTAAATGCCTATTTCATACCATAATGTAGGAGGCTTCAAACTTTCTGTTAAAACACTAGTTACTAATCAAACTTTCTATATCTGCATGTAAGACTTTGTTTTGTTGTGAATATAAATTATAAACATAACTAGTTAAATAATATATTTTTTAATAGTAAGAATTAGAGTGGATGATTTCATATTCAAATTGTTGGCTCAATTATATAAGGTTTTGCGGATTTTTTAACTGACGGCGATTTATAGTGATAAATTTCATATTTAAATTTTTATCAAATTAAATTTTTTTAGGTAAACGCCAATCACAAAATACGAACACGAATTAATTTTATATTTTTTATAATATGAGAACACTTATAAATTTATAATAAAAAAATAAACCTTATTTTTCCAAGATATTTTAGCAAAAGATGAAAGCATCAAGGACAAAAAGCCCAAGTTAGTTAGGAATCAGGAAAATTTTTAAAAATACTATAAAAATAAAAATATTTTATTTTTACGATAAAAAATTTTTATTTTTTAAAATTATGATTTTTAATCAAAAATATGAAAATGAATTTTTTTTAACCATATAAAATATTTTTTAATATAAAAAATATAATATAATTAATTAAAAATAAAGAATAAAAGTATTTATATTTTTTTACTATTCTTATTAATCATTTTAGAATTGATTAACGGTAAAATTGGACAGAAAGGTATTAATATAATGAGATATTCGTCAGAAAAAATTAGTACATTTTTGACAAAAAAAAATTAATATATTATATAATTTTACAGAGAAAAATAATAATTAATTCTTATAAATTTAAAGTTGGAAATATTATAATAAAAAAATAATTCCCATGATTTTTATTTAAATCTTGAAAACATAGATAATGTCACACCTCAATTCCAGTAGTGCAACGGTCTTAGGGTAAGGATAGATTTAAAGCCACCGTAAACCCGTAAAACACTCAGATTCTGGATCTCATTTATAATACACAATCATACCAATATAAATATCATTCAATATTTATTTTTATGATTCATGTAATCATAATTCATATCTTTATATTTATCATTTCATAATTTTCTCTTGTTTCTTACTGATCAAAAGATGCATCCCACATCACTAAGAAATACGAGCAACCCAAAATGTAACAGATCATACATCAAAATAATGTCATCCTCAATAACTAACTACGGAGCTCTAGAGTATATTCCCAATACATTTTGTACCATAATACAATTTAATGAATATATATATATATATATATATATATATATATCAAAATAATTACAATGAAGGCTTCTTGGAGAAATAAATCAAGAAACTCGATCTTCTATATTAGCTCCCTCACGAGCTACAATATCATATGAAATCCACAGAAGAGTAGTGAGCTTTCAACTCAGTAAGATATGAACATGCAATATAAAAGAAATATATATATATATATATATATATATATATATATATATCAATCTAAAGGAAAAGTTAGGCTTACAAGAACAGAAGTGCTCACAATCAAATAGTACTGACAAATCACATGATAAAATTGCAGAGTGCATCAGTAGCCTTGCTACTTATCACAACAGAGCGCATCGGTAGTCCTTGTTACCTTATCACAAACGCATGCTTGGCCAGGCATACGCCTAGAGCTCATGGTCTCCTCTAGGTGGAACACTGATAAAAATACTATCAGTTAGGTTCTCAAAGTGCACAATGGACCAATGAATTTACTCTCATTAGGAAGATCGTTCTATTTATAAGGTCATACGGTTGCAATATCATAAGAAACATATTGGTCACAAGACCATCAATATATATTTCATAAATTCAGTCAAGTTAACAAATAGGATTCATATGAACTTGATCCAAAGAAGATTGACCAAGTCATTTACATTATATATATATACATGGTAATCACATGAAACAAATGGTACTTAAAAATCATTTGAATATGTCTGATTAATTTCACTCTCCACTAAGCTATACTTATTCAATTCCCCTGAAATTTTACAGCCAACAACATAATACACAAACGGTAATCACATGAAACAAATGGTACTTAAAAATCATTTGAACAGGCTGATTAATTTCACTCTCCATTAAGCTATACTTATTCAATTCCCCTGAAATTTTACAGCCAACAACATAATACACAAAGGAACATTTCTCATGTTTACACTTTTGGCTCATTTAACCTCAATCATTCCCAGAAAATTTAAACATTTACAGATTTCCTGTAGAGAATAATGAACCAGACAGGTCTTGTTTAAGGAGACATAACTCTTCACACACACAAAATTTTATAGAACAATTTTACAGATTTAAAGTTGAGATATAAATCAACAACTTTTATATTTTATACTTTAACAAATTATTCCATTAAAATTATGGAATTAGCCTCACAAAAACTCTCCCTATATAATGAAATTTTAAATTCTTCTAAATATTTTTATATTCTCAAATAATTTATCAAACATAAAATTAATAAAATAAAAAAAAATTGACAGATTCTACAGATAAAACCCCACAATCAATTTTAGAATTGAGTGCCATTATATATAGTAGCGTACCGTACTCCTATCTCGCTCCTACCTGCTCCTTCCCATAAGGAATTTATCTATTGAATTTGTATCCCAATTTGTTGCTCAAGACCTCAATTCAGCTAATCTATTAAAATAAATATAAAAGTGAATAAGGATTTCACCGTTTATATCTACAGTGATTTTCAAATTGATTTTAAATTAATAAATTATTAATTTGTCTTTGCTTGTACTTTAGACTTTTGAAAAATGAGGTTGTATAGTTGGAGTTATTTGGGTCTTTTAAATTTGTTTTTCCAAATTAAATAGTGACTAGTTTCCACAAGATGGTCAAATCAACAAGAGGGATCTCTCTCTCTCTTCCCCTCGTACGTTGTAGTGTGTTTGCATTTATTGAAGTTATATATATATTGTCCACATTTAATTTCATGTCCTAAACGGGGCTTAGAGACAATGTCGTATGTCAGCTTATTCCTCTTTAAATTTGTCTCCTCGAGGTAATTTTTTTTTTTTTTACTCTTCTGCAAGAATCCTAGGAAGAGAAAAAGGGCATGTAAGCCAATTAGCCATATTCCTAGAAATGATGAGTTTTATTTTTGCGTACAATCTGACATTTCCTTTCATGTGAAAACAAATTTCCACTGGGTAGATATGACCAACTCCGAAATTTCTCTGAAATACACAATTTCTTGGAGCTATATCGACAGTGGCATCACCATTTTCTTCATTTTAAGGAGCTTCAACTACTTGAGTAAGTGTTGTCATTATGCATAGTATGCTATTATTAATGCTCCTATAGGTCAATAAAGGGATATTAAGTTCACTTGTAAAATCAATATTATCCGTTAACTCCAAACAACTCAACTATTATCTCATAATTGTTGATTATGAAAACTAAAATTTAATTTATTTTTTCCAATAAATTGGTAATTGTTGAAGATTTTTAATAGTTAGATTCATTTATCCCAATCAATATTTCAATTACAAGCTTACCATTTATTCTAAATGAACACATTACATAATTACAAGTGTTCATAGTTTTTGGCAATGAAATATTACTATCAAAATGTCATGTATTGTATTGCCTATCATATTTACATTTTATGCAATAAAAAATTTAGAAATCTACTTAACAACCCAACTTTGATTTTATTCATTAATATATGTTTTTACTATAAAAAATTTTAGAAGTTCTTAGTGGTCAATGGTCATGAAACATATCAATAGCAACATAACTCCACCAAATATCTAATTTTTATTTTTATAAGATATCAGTTACCAACAACTACTATCAGCTTTTACCAATAACTAAAAGCTAATAACTAAATCAAATAGGCCGATATAACAAATATTATCATTAAACAACAACTCTAATATTGCTTGAGGTTGATATCTAGACATAATTATTGAATGGAATCAACCTGTTGAAGGATTATCAAAGATTAATAGAAAGAGAAGTGAAACAGTAAAAAGCCAAGATGATGGGAATATACAAAGAAAAAGTCAACTTGATAATGATTGAAATATTGCTGGGATTCAAATGAGGTGATTATGTTTGATTTAGAAACATAACTAATTGAAAGCAATAATTATGCAAAATACAAGAAAATCACGTCTCTGCAACAGGAATCTTAATTTTGAACTTGATGACCCACATGGTCTCCATTATCACAAAACTCTCATTTAAATGGAGCATAAATCAACTCTTAATAAACTTGATTAATAGATATCAACTTTACTTGTAGCTGGATGTAAACTGAAACTGATATCTAATTGTCTTTTAATGCTATAGCATAGACAAGCAAGAAATGATAGAGGAAAAGAATATATAAAAAGCTTAAAATGAGTTGGTCAAAGATAAAACATTCAATGACAACACCTTTTAGAGCAAAGGTTTCTTATTTTTCACTCATTGCAATGGCTTGGGCGATTACGGATGAATAATCACTCAGTCCATGCACACAGATTTCTTGATTCTACATGTGAAAACAAAGCCAGTAGCAATAAAACAGAGTATTGTTTTTGTTGAGACTAAAAATATATTGGTAGTCCAGTAATGTATTCAGTCAGACATATGAAATCCTAGGTCATATATCTTTTAAAAGATGATGCCCTTTGCAGTGGAGAAGCTGCTAAACAAATATAGCTGAAAGAGTGCAGTAGAGATCAAAACAGGAGCAGAAAGAGACTCCATCGAGAAGAATGGACGAGGACACATATTCATTGCCAACCACAGAAAATTTGAGAGGATAAAGTCAACAATGAACAGTATCTCATACTTACAACATCACTTTAACATTTCAAATTTCAGGACATGCAGAAGCCTTCATCCCTCTAACCAACAAAATGTGTAAGCTTCATAATGGTACTAAAGATCTAACCTTTGGGACATATTTTGATATATACAGCTATTGCACATCTTCCCTATTTGTTCTTTTCCGTTCTAGATGTTCTACTCGAACAGAAATCTAGTCTAGTCCCTTTCAGATAAACATTGTTGGATTTGTCATTTAGGCACAGGAAGGTGAAAATTTTTCACAAATAGACAAATCACTGTATTGATACTCACCTTTCTATGTTCCTGAAAACCTCCACACTAGAAAACTAAAAAGCAAAGAAAGATCAACTAAACAATACGTCCAAAATAGAGTACAATTGAAAACGAGCATGAATATGAAGGGACTCTAGATCATCTATCCCTACATGGAGATATGATCATAAATCAATATAATTCCAAATGTACTGGACTCAAGGGAAGCACACATGTAAACCTGTCTATTATGGGCAGAAAATATTCTGGCACCACAAGAAAATGGAGGAAAAGTATGATGAATGAGTCATAAAACTGCAATCAGAACACTCAATCATAAAGAAATGAATATTTAAAATCAAGCATATTCAAAAGCAAAGTTCAACTATTTTTTATTGTTCCATTCTCAAATGCTGACATTCAAAACACACAATCAGCCTGTCCAATTTGCTGAAGACAGTCCATATTCCAAATGGCTATGGAGAATGTTGCTTCCACTTGATACTCCATGTCAAGATGTCATACTTCAAATATAGGATACAATCACCAAGTATTAATACTGAACATATAGATCTTGACTTCCATAATTCAGGTAACTCTGTCTATACGCACTTCGCCGCAAGCTCCTGGCCATGGACCAAGGCAACATCTTGAGATTTACAAACATTGAAATCACTCAAATTTACAATTTATAATAAAATGATTTTGCAAAACCAGAGCTTTATTGCAAAGATGATCGCCGGTTAGCTTTAGCACAATGAAATACTCAGTTTCTTTTGAGTAATATAGTTATTCAGTCTAATTCAAAGATCTCCAAAAGAGAGTTTTCTTCATATTTACTAAGATGTGCTTCAATGTGGAGAAGCTTGGATTACATAGGCTAGTGGTGTTGCAAGTTCTTGCATAGAGGTTCTAGCCTTACGAGTAACTAGATATTGGAAGCTTGGGAAGGTGATGGTACAGCAAATTGATTATAACTGACAATTTTATATTATTGAGACAAAGACCATTTGTGAAGCCTTCAAGATTAGTAAAGAATGAGGAGGGAAAAAAATCAATTATAACTGTCTGAAATGTTAAGACTGTCCTAATTGTATTCTAGCAAGAAAAGCAATTGCTATCCTATTGAAGGGCAACTATATAACTAAAATTAAACTCAGGTAGTGACAACAATATCAAAATTACATAAAGAATTGTAATTTTTAGTTGGCAGAATTGTAAGATAAGTGAAGCAATCGGCAATCCTCTGAAGTGACTGCTCATATTTACATTAACTCAGGTAATAAAAAAAGCTTACACCCATTTCAAACATTATAGCAAGAACCATAATTTTGAGCAATACTGGATACAAAAGGGAACAAAAAGACATAAAATGACCAGAAGAAGTGAAAATAACAAATAATCTAACAAAAAATTGTTTGATGTAGACAAAAATTGAGACACAAATGGGCCTTGAGAACAAAACTGCAGAGGAAAAAAAAAATAAAGCAAAATAATTTTGAAGAAATATGAGGTGATGACTACAGAGAATATTTCCCAGGAACAGGATAGCTTCCTTTGCAGAACATATTAATCTAGCAGATAATTAAGAAGCATTTAAGATCTAAAAAGGAAATGGGATAACTAATGACAATTTTAATCTCACAAGCAAGCTGATCACTACTTCATCCAGACCAAAGTAATAACAAAATAATTAAAGATGCCTTGCACTATCATCAACACACCTCTCTGAATTAGATAAGAAGTTAAGCCCAAAACCAAACTATTTGGCTGTGCATATAATTCCACCTGCACATTCCCCACCAAAAAGAGCCATTACAATCTTTACAACCTCAATAATTTAATACCAAAAAAACAAAAATAAAGAACTATAAAGAGCCAAAAGCACCTGTATATGGAGATTTGGATGATGGAGGGAAGTGTAAAAGGCAAAACCAAATCCAGTCCCTATTGAATTCTCTCATGTATCTCTTTTTTTTGTTTTGTTTTTTTGTTTCTCTCTCTCACATTCATGTTTTACCAATTATACAACACAAAAACCATTACAAAAATCACTCAGTTTCTCTCAACATCAAGAATGCCTACTCTGAACTAATATTACTGTCCTGATCCTTGAGAATCATCCTTAGCAGGATTTTGCTGTTGATGCTGTTGTTGCTGTTGCTGGTGAACTCTACCCTGTCCCATCTGCTGATAAATCTGACTGACAGCCTGTGGATTCAGAACCCCAATATGGCCATCCTGGGACAAACCAAGCTCCAACCCAGGAATCTGCTGGTTGCTTCCACCCAAAATTGAAGTAAAACTCATAGGCATATTATTTCCAGGTAAGTCAAACCCAGGAAACCCAATTTTTTGCAGATAACTAGAACTTTCACTCCCCAAATTTGTTGTTGCTGGACCAGTGGTAGATGATGACTGGAACCCAAACCCACCCACTGGGGGCCATAATCCTGCTGTTGCCACATGATGGGATCTCCCTAAATTGCCACCTAACATAGCCCAACTGGTCCTACTACTACTGGACCCACCAAATTCATCAATCTTTTGGTGCAATCCAGCTGATAGAGAGGCCCCTTGCTGTGAAACTGATCCACCAGCAGCTGCCAAGGCTGATGCTGGTATTGTTCCTGTCCCAGTTGCAGCAATTATAGATGGTTCTGCTTGTTGTAACAGCCACTGTATTGTTTCCCCATCAGATTTGTGACCCAATTCTCTAGTCAATTGGAA
>CANXYC010571659.1:0-13327 GCA_948193065.1 Aleurites moluccanus | reverse complement strand
AAAAAATACTCTTTTGCTCGTTTTGTGAGCGTTCTGTAATATTTTCTCAAATTTCTTTTTACTGTATTCACACATGAATATTACTTATCAATTATCCTCAATCCAAATTCAAAAATTCATCCGTCGTCCGTTTCGCTATTTTTAAGACGGCGATATCAGTACTGACGTTTTCCGAAAATTTTTTCCGTTTTCGCTCTAACTGGTTTTCTAAAATTATTATTGGTTATTTCGATGATTTTAATCTATATACTGAGAATTTTATTCACTAAAACCTGTTATACATTTCTAGGGTATTACAAAATCAAGTAGCAATTTAATTAATGGCATTGCAATATACAATATATAATCAATGATAATTGGTTTGGTAAACAATAAAGGTATGGAATAAAGGTTGGCTATACAAAAGAAACCGGTAGGCCAGTTAGCATGCCAATGTCGCTAGCGACGATGGCATTCAAGTGGTAGGCCTATGGAAGAAAATGCAATAGGCCAATGGCAATATAATTAGGCATTTTATCAAACTTATTGTGGGCAAGGTTGAATGGGCAAAATGGCTAGGTTTTGGTACAAGGTTAACAATGCCCATTCAATCAACAACCAAGCCACATTGTCAACAACACAGTAAGCAACAAGTATACAATAGAAAACACAATGAAAATGATCAAAATGGCTAAGGAATACAAAGAAAAAATAAGAAAAATTCGAGGCAATGAATAGTAAAGGCCATTCGGCCAAAATGAGACTTTTACATATGGTTTCCAATTTCAATTTTAAGGTATTAGGCATGTTAAATGATGCATATAGAACTCACCAAAAGCTTCCAATTGCTTAGGAAAATTCAATTCCACCACTTTTCTTCAAAGGAGGCATATATGGCAATCTTGTGTAACTTGATTTTCTACAACAAAACAACCACTAATTAATCATCCATTAGCCTCCAATTAACATATTCTAAGTTCAAATGTCATAAACTAACACTAATTCAAATAGCTAAAGCAAACAACTTCAATTTATGGCTTGAATTTGGGGATTTCTATCCAAATGCATCAATTGATGCAATATAACCTAAAACCCATCAAATTCAATCTCTAAATCATCTAAATAAATTATAAAATCAAACAAAACAATTCCTTACCTCAAGGTGATGGTGAACCTGAAATCCCCTTGTCAAAAATCCCTTGAATTCCTTTAAGTTCCAAGCAAATTTAAGATGGAGGATGGAAGAACTAGGTTATATTTTAAGTTTTCTTTGATTTCTCTTGAAAATTGGTTGGAAAATGATGGAGATTTTGCCAACAATGGTTCGGCCAAGATGGAGGAAGAAGAAGAAGAAGAAGAGCAAAATAATTCTAAGGCATGCTTATATATTAAGCAAAAATGAAAAATTATATTTTGGTCCTTAAACATTCAAGTAATTATACTTTGACCCAATTTCTTTTGTAATTTATTTTGACAATTCTATTGAGAATTGAATTTCAAAATGGGATTCAAAAGACTTATTTTAATTTATACTTATTTATAAAAATAGTTTCAGAACCAATCTGAAACCTAGACAAATTAATTTCTACTATTTTCCTCGAAATTTCATTTATTTACGATTTTACCATCAGTTATTTTTTCTTACTTAGGTTGGGTCTTAGGTGGGGGAGAAGGGAGGAAAAAGAACAAATGAAAAAAAAGAGGCTTTGTAAACTAATTGAATTTTTGGTATTTAAGTTTTCTCTCCAAAATTTTTAATATTTATATTTTGACTCTTCAAGTTATAATTATTTATATTTTTACCCCACTTTAATTTTAATATTATATATTATATATTTCTCATTATTATGATTCAAATAATGCATTTAATATATAAATGCGAGAAATATTTTCCTTTTGTGCGACAAAAACAAAGCAAAAGAGGAGACTTATTTTTCTGAACCCAAATAATATAAAACAGAGAAAAAATAAAAAATAAAATATAAAATATAAAGAGGGTGAGAGACAGAGAAATTTAAAGGGCGGGAATTGTTTCACGCGGACGAAGGTGTGGATGCTGGTGAGCCAACTCCGAAAGCCAGCTGGCTGTCGGAGAGAGAGGTCCCAGATAACCCGCTCGCATGCACGTGACTCTCCACCCTCTCCTCCGATCGCTTTGGTCATTTATCCAATTTTTTTAGCAAGCCATTTGATTTAATGATTTAATATATATATTTTTTTCATGTCTTATATTACACTACATAAGAATACTTTATATTTTTCACAAAATTATAATTAAATATTTTTAAACCTTAAAATATTAAGTATTACTCCATCAAATGGAGCCAATAGGGCTTTAATATTTTAAGGTTTAAAAATATTAAGTATTCTTATATAGTGTAATAAAAGATATGAAGTATTAATGTCAATTATTTTAATTTTTTTTCTTATGAAAGCTACAGTGAAATACACTTTGAGGATTTAAACATCATGGAAGTCTTAAAATCAATAGATATCAAGTTCAAATAAAACTTTTATAATTGTGATTTAAATTTATTTTTTATTCTTATTAAGTTAATTTAAATTTTATTTTTCAACTAAATTGAATTATTATATTTATATAATATCTCATAATATAAAAAAATTAATTTATAATATTAATTAGAATTTGTAGTATTTTGTTGGAAAAAAAAATTATTATACGTTTATTGACGAAAAGCCAAAAAAAAAAAAAAAAAAAAAAAAAAACTAATCTATAAATCGAATCCCATCTCCCTCTCTTTCTCAATTCATCGTTATCATCCCCTGCTTTCTTTGTGTATAGCTATCTATATATTTTAAGTAGGTTTATTTATATTTATTTCAGAAAGAAGGAAGAGTGATGTGGAGATGAGTCTTGTTTGTTCAAGGAAGAGTTGGGATTCAAATGGTATCGGCTGGTAGACGTTCTGTGGATTCAAATGCTTGGATCTGCTAGTGGTAACTCTTTTTTCTTCTTTCTTCTCTTGCACGGTTGTTTCTTTTCGTGTTGTAGAGACTGATTCTGATTTCAATCAGTGATATTAGCAAATTAGGTTTGAGTTTGGATTCGATTCTTTTGATATTTCTTTGAATACTAATCACTAATTGTTTAATTTGTAGAAATGGTTTTGTATCGTTTAATTTAGGAATGCTTTTTAGCTGATTTGAAGTGATTTAGGTGAAGTATTGTGCAGTTGGGTTCTTTTGTGATGAAGAGCTGGATCTAATGTTACTAATTTAATTTGAATTGTACTAGTCGATAGCTATTAGCACTTTCTGGTTAGGCTTGCTAATTTAATCTCTTTATAAGAAATAAAAGCTGTATCTTTTAGATTAACAAGTAGTGCACAGGGTTTGTGGCGCTGTGCAAAGTTATTATGAATTGAATTGTAACACTATGTTTATCTGTCATTTGGTAGAGTTTAAATTGGCATTTACCATGGGGAATGGAGAGAAGTAAAACTCTAATTTTGAGGAGACAATTTAAATTTAGTTGGCAATAATCTCAAATTTTGGGTATTTTAAATGATCATATAGCTATATTGTCAAGCCTGCAAAGGAATCTCGTTTAGGATTTTGTCTTGGGAATTATATTGTATCAAAATTGACACACAATAGCATATGAGGACAAGGTTTGATCTTAGCAGTTCCTTTTGATAAATCCTTAATTATAGGATCTGTTAAGGTACTTCTGTTGTAGTTCCATTCATGTAGTCATTCATTAATAACATAACCTTGAAATATTTTAATTTTACTATCGTTCTTCAGCACTTCTTTCTCCGTGTTTGAAGTGCCTATGCACTGTTCAGCTAGTAATTAAAATTGTAGTGTGTTTGCCTCATGGTATAGGAGATTGGGGGGGTTCAAACACTGACATCCCACTCCCCCTTCCTTTTAATAAAAAAAATTCCATGCAGAAAATTGCTAACTTCTGGCTAGTTGACTTGTATTTTTGCTGGTTATTGAATATGAAATTGTGTAAAAATGTGGAGGGTTCTAAATCTGAATTTGAGCAGTTTCAAGACATATAATTATGTGTAACTAAAACAAATAACTGGAGTCAGTAAGTGTACATAATTACCCTTTATTTTCTTGGTGAGTACTTATATTATTAAATAAAACCAAGAAATGGTCTACTTTACCGGCCATTGATATTGGGTTGTTCTTTTTTTTCCTTTTAAAAACTGCCCTTTGGATGTTAAATCATGGAACTTCATATTGATGCTCTGCTCAATCCTGTGGGAAATACTTTTTTCTGCCCTTATAGCATTCCCTTAATTGACTACGTGTTCTGGCATGGGAATATTCTAAAGGGAGGATGATTATAACACGGTGTGTGATGCCCTTTTCTGTGGTGTGCTATGCGCTTTTTAGTCCCTCAAGATTTAATGGTGGAGTCCCACAACTTCACTGTTGGATCTTAATTGAACATGGTCCTTTATGGATTGCATTTATTGAGAGAAACTAAGCCATTTCCTTCTTGAGTTCACTGTCTAATATTTGTGGAGTCACATTACATGTGTTGTTTGCTACAAATTTGAATTGTCTGATTTGCATTATTCTGTGTATATATGTTCATTTCTGGAAAGATTGATGTGCTCTTGCATAATAATCTCTCTAATTTGATGTAGGGCCTTGGTTTTGCTGGTTGGATGGCCTCCAGCATAGAGAAGTTGGAAAAGAAGAGGTTTCTAGTACACTGTTTAGTTGTCTAAGAATTATTTCTGTATTGAGAAGATCTTTTATGGGGTGAGGATTGGGGGCCGAAATGGTTATACATCCAAAATATTTAACAACATGGAAGAGTCACGAGATGATGTGGGGTCAACAGAACAAGGACCTTCTAATGCTGTGTGGTGGGGTTCTGATTTTATGGAGAAGTTTGAATCTGTTTCTTTGCTTTCACAAGAAGATAGTTTGAGTAATAAGGAATTGCTTAGAAATTATGAGGAAGATAGTTTGTCTTCACAGACTGCATCACAAATTCTTTGGAGCACCGGGATGCTTTCTGAACGAATTCCAAATGGTTTCTACTCTGTCATACCGGTGAGGACTAATACAACAATACTGTTAAATTGATCTTGAGTATGAAATTTTTGCTGGACTGCAAATTTTCTGAGGGATTTTTAAGTGACTTATCTATGAAGGAAAAATGAGTTGAATTATCTCCTTTATTTCTGTTCCTTTACAGCGATATTCAATGATTATTGCATTGACGGATTCTATCCTTGCAAATTTGTTTTGATCACCTTCTTGTGTATTTTGCATGGCATATATGTTATGATTATACTTGTTTCCCTTTTCTATTTCTATCTTGAAAGTTAGACTGATTGAATGTTTTACATTTCGTAAATTTTGATTTGTTTTCATGACTGAACCAACTAGATATACTGGCATGAAATTTATAGATAATTATTGCTTTTTGTTAAGAAATGAGGCAAAAATTGGCCTAGGCTGAGCTTCCTAGAGTAAAATATCTTGATTTTCAGTTCAGATGCTCAATATAATTTTTCAAGTATGCTGTATTTTTCTCATTTACAGAGTGGAAATGGAGGAAAATTTAAAGATCTGATTTGGCAAGAAAGTTATGGGTTAGTAAACTTTGGATGAATATGAATATTACAGAATTGTGGAAGTCATGGATTTCCATTTCCATTTTTGTTTTCCATACTGAACCAACTAGAAACACCAGCAATTCACATTCAATCTTGCTTTTTCTTAAGAAGTAACATACAAAGTGCCCCGTGTTGAGCTTTCTCAATGAGACTTCTTTTGAATTACTGTTCAGATGCTCAATCTAGATTTCCTTGGATGTCATGTTTTCCCAATTTATAAAATATGGAAAGCAAAAGTTTTTGATATACTGATTTGGCAATGGAGTTTTTAGTCAAACTATGGATGAATGTGAAAATTGCAGAATTGTGGAAGATACAAGTTCCCATTTTTTATCAGTTTGAAAATTGATTAACGCTGAAGAAATTTATTGAAAAATATCTGCTTTATTGAGTTGAATTTCAGATGGTGTTCAAAGGATCTTGTCTGCTGGCTTTGGATAAGGGGATTATGTGCAGGTTAATTGTGAGTTAGAGTTGGTTGTTAGATCATAGGGCTGGGCTGGTTGCACAAGGTTTTTAATTTTGGGAATAGGGCAGGATGGTTTCAATCTCTTCTTGCTTTTACACTTGCTTTTTGGACAATTTGGTGAATTACTTATAGTATGGGACCTTTTAAAAGAGGAGGCAATTTATCTATAGCCATAGTATGGGCATTGTAGAGGGAGATTAGAGGGTTGATTGTATTTCTCAAGTCCCTGAGGCAGCTTAAACAGTCTTTTGGCTTTGTCTTACAGATTGCCTGCTCATAGAAATCTTGAGGTCATTTTGTTCTTTATCTTTGGAGGATATCTCACTGTCTATGTTGTATCTCTTTTCTGCATTCTCTTTTCTTTTTTCAATAAAATTTCATCTTATCTTATAGGATTAGTGATAATATATAGTAGAGTTGATAGAAATTCAGAATTCCTAAGTAACAATATTTAATAAGTGCTCCTAAACAAAATAAGAAATTCCTAATTACTGAAGACACTTTTCATTTGATCAAATTCCGCTTCTCTTGGTTTTAACAGCTTTGATCTAGGTTTCCAAATTTGATATTTCCTTTCTAGCCACCATTAGGTCTGTCATCAGAAGACCTATTTACCTGATTCTAGTGACAACTAACTTAAAGTCCTCTCGTATAGGATATTATGCTCCTTATAAGACGAATGTTTGTTAGAATAATGCCCAATTACACCCAAAGCTTTATGGGAAATTGCTTTTTCTATTATTTATCACTTAATAAATTTTGAACCTTGATTAAACTATATTTGATAGGAAGCAGAATTGCTTTGTTTCATAAAAATATATGCTCTACTTTCTACTGTTATGCACCTTGCTTCCATAAAAATTCTTTTTGGAATGGTGATTGGTAATCTATCTTAGTGTTTGCCCTTTATATTTCTGTTTATTGTGTTGCTTTCTGCTTTGAAAAGTAAGTATTAATATTTTATTATTTTCCAAATATCATGTCTTACCATGTGGTTGGAATTTCTTTTCCTTGCATCATTTGAGAAATACAGTAGATATTGTAGCATATATGTGCATTTGCTTGTTCCTCTAAATATGTTATATTTCTCTTTCCACCTTAAACTGTTCCGGTTGGTTTTCCAATTGACTTAAAGCATTAATATCATTTGATCATTAGCTAATTGGTCTGTGACTGTGGACAGGATAAAAGGCTAAAGGAGCTCTTTGATAGTATTCCAACTTTAGATGAGCTTCATGCTTTGGGTGGCGAGGGTTTCAAGTCTGATATAATTTTTGTACATGCAAAGAAAGACAAAAAATTATCTATGCTGAAGCAATTGATTGTGGCACTGGTGAAAGGATTGAACTCAAATCCAGCTGCAATGATAAAAAAGATTGCTGGATTGGTGAGAACTTAGTAACCTTTGTTCTGTTATAGGGTTATCTTTGAAAGTTTATTCAACTACTTATTTTAATATACTTGTATTTCCTAGTATTGGGTAATTTTAATATGAATATATTTTGATCATGACAAGGAATATCCTTCATTTTCTAACTTGATGTTCGAAGAAATTTTAATTTAGGGTGAGTTTACTTAGAGAAAATTAGGCCTTGTATATTTAGGGAAAATGTTTTCTGTTTTCTGTTTTCCATTTCTAATTTTCTTTTTCATGTCTCAATTTTCTAATTTTATGTTTTCCAAATTGAAAATAAGAAATTGAAAAAAATATTTGTTTGTCTAATATTCTATTCTCCATTTTCTATTTTCACTTTATATATATATATTTTTACTTTTTTTTGCATTAATAAATTTTCTTGTACCAAAAATATTTATTGTTTATATTTTTATATATAAAAATAATTTTACATTATAATTGCTTAAATATAATTTTTAATTTTTAATTATATTTTAAATATAAAATAACCATGAAAACTATTTAGTGTAATATTTTATAATAAAAAAATTATATATTCATAAGCAAGTATTTGAATGAAATCATCAATTAAGTTTTTCTTATCCTTTTAATTGGAAAAAAAGCAAGTTTAATATTTTAAATTAAAAATTAATAAAAAATACATTTTGTTAAAAAAAAATAAAATGAAAAGTTGAAAAAAAAATTCTTGAGGCATAAGTATTTAACTAGCTTATTCTAATTTTACTTTATAAATATGAAATAAAATGCAACATTTTTCAACAAAAAAAAAAGAAAAGAAAAAAGAAAAAGAAAATAACAATAAAAAAAAAGAATTATCATTGTTGGTTTTCAAACGTAGTAGTCTTTGGCGCCGAAGTGGAGAATGTGTGTTTTCTATATTGATAACAGAATTTGGAAAACTACTTAGTGGGTGTCTAGTTTAGTTTTTTGATGCAGTTGTTATCTTTTTTATTCCTAACAGCTACGTCATAACGTTTGGTTACTAACAGATGTTAATTATTAGGTAGTCAAACAGCTGTTATTTGGAAAAGTTTTAAATCGAAGTTTTTTTTGAAAAAGTTCTTGCTTTTTTAATTAAAAAGTCTAAATTATCCTTTTAAAATAATATTTAAATAAAAAAATAAATATTAATATATATTCTTAATGGTAATTGAATATAGTAATATCTAACAGCTAATAATAATTTTATCAAACACTTGTAACAATCAGCTATTAGATAACAGCTACCAACTATTAGTAACAGCTAATAGCTGTTATGAATAGTTAAACTAAACGAGATCTTAAATTAGTTTTTTAAAGTCTAATTAAAAATTAGAAATTATGAAAAAGTCATCTCCCATTTTCTATTTAGAAAATTTTAACAAGTAAACATCAAATTCTATTTTCTAATTTTCTTAGAGTTATTTTCTAGAAAACAAATATTATTCTCCACAACTAAACAAGGCCTTAGATTTTAGTTTTCTTTTTCAATCTTCATTTGTATTTTCTAGAAAAATGTAGAAAATGTGTTTAACTATTGTAAATAGGTAACTTTTTTTCCTAAAGTTGAAAAACTGGAGTGAATTAATATAGCTGGTCCCAATTAATTTTGGGATTAAAGCTGAGTTGTTGAAAAACTAGAATGAGTGTTTAAGTTTTCTAGTTTTCCAGATAATTTTCTAAGAGAGCAGATTGTTTCAAAATGTGTTGTTTCCACTTTTTCCAATTTGAAAGAGATAAGAAAAAATACTAGCCATAATTTTCTTGAAATTCCTATTTAATTTGGAACACAAGGTTTTCCCAAGTTGAATGCTAGAGAAATATAGATGAAAATATTTTCTGAATATTTCACGGAAAAGTTGATTGGGAAATAGAAATGAAGACTTGAGAAGAAAATTGGAAATACTTTCCACAATGGACCCTAAATGTTTTTTTTTTCAGTTTTCTATTTCAAACTGACAAGAATGCTTGGAGAACCATTAAAAGTAGTCTTCCAAAATCTCTTTTTAACATATGAAATGTGAAAAACAAGATTTTCTGAGAAACCATTTCCATTTCTCAATTGGTAAACATGTTTTCTAGCTGTTTTCTATTTTTTAGTAAAATTTCTGGAAAGGCAAACTTGCTCTATACTTCTCAGTAAGACCGTTTTACTTTGTATGCAAAAATGCCTGCATATGATATGTTCATGCTTGTGACTGTTGATGCAGTATTATTAAGATGCATGCTACTTTTAGCTGGCACTGGAACAAAAAATGATTTTAATGCATGTCAAGTGCAGGTACACACACTAATTAAAAAGAAAAAAAAAAAGCAGTAAGTTGTCACTTTTTGGCAAGTAATTCAATTACAATATAAGCTTAAGAGTGTTTGTCTTTCAGCCAATTTATGGATCAAAATCTACTCTTGCATTTCTGTCAATCTTGTTACTAGATTTTAATTTCCTTCATCAAGAAAATGTTTCTCTTCTAATTTTTTCCTCTGTTATCTACTGATCAGGTATCTGACTTTTACAAAAGGCCAAATGTAGAAAGTCCAGGAAAAGCTGCACTGGAGGAAACCTCCCACATGTTTGAAAATAGAGGTGTTCAGTTACTTGGGCAAATAAAGCACGGGTCTTGCCGTCCTCGAGCAATTTTATTTAAAGTTTTAGCAGATACTGTATGTCTTGAAAGTAGGCTCATGGTGGTAAGCTCTTGATGGGTTCAAATGTTCTATATTATACCTTTCTTTCTTTTTTTTTCTTTAATAAACAATTTCTCTCTTGAAGGTCAGTATATTGGAAGAATTTATCCCAAAATATTATTTATGATTGAATCATATTTGATATCTGAAATTCCTTTCTGACAGTCTCTATCTCTCTCTAATTAGGGTTTACCAAATGATGGAACTGTTGAGCATGTTGATTCATACAAGCACATGTCTGTGTTAGTCGTGCTGAATTCTGTGGAACTTCTGGTTGATCTTATGCGATTTCCCGGTCAGCTAATACCCCGGTCAACCAGAGCAATTTTTATGACTCATATTTCAGCACCAGGGGAGAGTGATTCTGCAGAAAATGATTCCTGTGATTCACCACTTGAACCTAACAGTCCTCTGTATGGCTTTTCAGAGAGAGTGGATGTTCACTAACCGTGTTGACTTATATTACATGATTTCATTTGTTAATATGAGTTCTGATACTATGTTGTATTATCCTCTTTTTTTTTTTTTTTACAGTGCTGAAAAAGATGAGAGCTTGCAGTTCCACAGGAAGTTAGAGGCAGCTGCTAATGTGTCAGGTCCTGCATTGAGAAATATGATGTTGCGATCTGCTACCTCTATTGACAAGAAATTGGGGTAATTTTTATTTCATTTCTTGAGAAGTTCCTTCTAGTTAGATGGCTTTTGCAATGCTAGTTTTAGTTGATTTCTAACATTATCTGGGATGTTTGTGATTGGATCTTTCCCTTCCCACTCCTCTCTCTCTCTCTCTCTCTCTCTCTCTCTGTCTCCTTGCCTCTCTCTCCATGCTTCCTTCCTCTCCCAGCTTATCACACAGTGAGCCCAATATTGCAACAACCTTTTGGCGACGCAGCCCGAAAAAGGTCATTGCTGAACAGCGGACTGCTAGTTCAAGGTTTCCTTTAATCCCTTTGTGTGTTTTGATATTTGTGTGGACTTTTTAAAGTATACCATGTCTGGGATAGTAATCTTCCTGGTCCTGCTAGTGCAGATTCTCTTTCTATTCACAAATGCATTTACAGATGTCAGTGTACATAATGTTAGTGGTTAGCTATTAGAAGCTATGGGCTTCTCTCCCTAATAGTTGCGTCTTTTAGGGATAAGATAATAATTTGACCTTTTAAATTTTTTATGCTCTAACACTGTTCCAGAGCTGGATATTGTTATGTTGTATTTGTATGGTTTTATTCAGTTTGTATATGGAAGGGATAGATGTTTGGTATGGCTTTATAAACAGCACCTGCCATTATTCTCTCTGTTATTCACCAATTTGACTAAACTACTCGATTTGAAAGTATTGAACTAAACTGACCTAAATCTTATAGTTTGCTATTTTATACAGTTGGTGTCAATTTTGGCACTGATAATTCTGAATAATTGGTCTGACTCAATGATACCTACAACATGGTTTGACATGTTATGTGGTATGGGAACGTGGTGGGATACTTCTTATGATTTGTGGTATGGGGGTTAGGCTTAGATTGCCATTTTGGGCTGTGGTTTGTTTAGAAGGGTTCGTCCATATATTATATATCTATATATCTCTCTATATATATGAAAATAACTGAAAGTGTGTGCTTGTGATAGAAGTATTTCAGCGAGTTTAATTCGTTTAATTTGTTCTTGGAAATTACTAATAACAGTGAGTTGTACAAATAAAATGCTATAAAACAATGAAGAAAGAGGAAGTTAAGGAAACTATATTTAATTTTTATTGGAATTTTGCAATGGTTATATGAAGAATAACAAGGGTCAGCGAAATTCCATATTTGAGTGGTAAAATTTTAATTTTTTACTAGGTTATCTAATTTAAGCCATTATTTTTTATTTAATCCTTGTGTTCTCATTATGTGCCTATTTTATGTTCTCTATATGAGTCCCTCTTTCTCCAATAAACAACAGTTTCTCTCTTTAATGACACTGCACCTCTTACACACCAAAACTGGGATTGACCTGTTTGATATTCTGAAGTGCAAAAGACGGTTGGGAACGTGTGATCTGGATTGTGGTTCCATGGGGTTTAAGTGATCCTGGTAACTGTCGTCTGATTTGTGATTTTCATACTAAAAAACCAATAAACTAAACTAATCTGATACGTAAGATATATTTTTTAATTTCATTATATTTTAAATTATTCATAAACATTTTTAAATTTCTGCCCAGGCCCAACTATTTGATGGGATATGGGCTCAATGCTCTCTTCTAGAGGTAGGGTTGCTTTTAGGGCTAATCATCTAGGCTTGGTTTTGGGCTTATTTAAAAGGTAGAAAGAGCAGAAACTTAGGTAAACAACAGGCAATTGTAACCAAGAATAACTTGGCAGGTTAATAGAAGAAGGAAAAAAGATTATGGTGCGGGGTGGGGCAGGGCAGGTAAGGGAGTTGTTTGTCCTTTGCTGAATAATAAAGGCACTATGTATATGTTACATATTATAGGAAGAAGTTTAAAAATAAAAATCAGAATTAGGTTACAAGTAATTGTAGATAAGACATACAGCGTATGAGTTGATAATTGAATAAGAGTTCTAGCTGAAAGTATAGATCCGGATATCTAGGAGTTTGTTAGGATTGTTAGAGGTTGTTATCCAGCTGGACTTGACAGCTCAGTTTATTAGTTACTCAGATTGTATAACTGACTCATTAACAGGATATAAAACCCAAAGTCAGTGAATATCTGATCATCGATCATTATCAATAAAAATCCTATTCTTTTCTCTAAATTCTCTTCTCTGATTTCTCCCTTCCTACTGTTCTCTATTTGAATTACCAGAAAACCCTAATTTCAATCATCCAAACTGTTAGGATTAAGACTAACCGTAACAGAATAGTACCTATAAATAATATATAGAAATTTTAGGATTCACAGTTAAAGTTCCACAGACACCACATTTAGACCTAGGATTGATTAGCATCACACAATTATCACACAATTTAAGGGGAAAAAATTATACAAAATTTTATTGACTATGTAACAAAGCATCAAGAATGATTATTTATCGAGTTAAAGTGACCTTACACCTTGCTCAAAAAAAAAAAAAAAAAAAAAAAAAAAGATATAAAAAAAAAATTTAAAAAAAATTGAAACCCAAAATGTTAGTAAAAAACCATTTATTTTTATTACCAAAAAAACAAAAATTAAAAGTTT
>CANXYC010571550.1:0-39125 GCA_948193065.1 Aleurites moluccanus | reverse complement strand
TTTTAAAAATTAATTATTTAATTAAATAAAAATAATATTATTTATTTTGATTTTAAATTAAAATATATAAAAAATAAATAAATAAAAATATAATGTATAAATATTATACATAAAATTATTTATATATATTTTTTAATATTATAATTTTAATTAAATAAGTAAGTAAGAAAATATATATATATATATATATATATATATATAAAGAAAAGATGATATTTAGGGATAAAAGTATTTAAAATAATTAGTTTTTATATTTTAATTTCGTCAATAAATTTGGTCATTCGTCTACTTTTTTCTATTAAATTTTAGTAAAATGACTAAAAGTGTTTCATATATATATATATATATATATATATATATATATATAAGAGAAAAATATATTTTAATTATTTTAATTTTAATTAAATAAAAAAAATTAATTAAATATATAAAAATAATTTTTAAATATATAAAATTAGAAAATATATTAAATAATTAAAAAGTAATTTTATTTATTTTAATTTTAGGAAAGTATAGTTAAATAAAAATTAATTATTTTAATTTAATAAAAAGTAATTTTAAATTAAAAATAATATTTTTTTTATTTAAATAAATAAAATAATTAATTTTTATTTAGTTATTAATTTATTTTATTTTTTTATATATTTAAATTATTTTTTTTTGTAAATAAATAAAATTTTAGGAACTAAATTATAATTTATCAATTACTTTTTAATTCTTATGGGGCTCAGGGACAGGAGTCAACGATCAAAAGGGTTGGAATTATAAGTTTTAATAACGTTAGAATCAAAATTATATCTTAAAAAATATTAAGAGTCAATATGCTCTTAAAATTAAACCGCAGAATTAAAATTATACCTTATTTCTTAAATTAATAATAATATTAAATAAGAAAAAAATAAATAAATGAAAAACAATAATAATAATTATTATTATTATTATTATTTTACTACAAAAAAATATATAAATATATTTAAGAGTGAAAATTAAATCACTCAAACTGATCAAATTATTAATTATGATAATAATTTAATTTAATTTAAAAAAATTTTAAATTAAAAATATTAATTTAATTTAATAATAATCTTTTAAATTAAATATGAATTATTGGGACGGTAATCAGCTAAATAAGGAGAATTGGAGAGGGAATCATGACCATAACCTCTTATATATTATTTTTAATATTTAATACTGTTAGGTCAATTGAATTTGGAAGAAGTTAGGAGACTCATAACTCAACAGTAGGTCCGCTACTAAATAAATTAATAATTAGTAGTCGGAAAAATAAGAGTAATTATCAATGGTTAAATGATACTTATTAATTAAACAATAATTCCGTTAATAAATTAATATAATATATATATATGGGTAGCCATCCACTTCTAGTAATGGTAAAGGTAGTGGGTGTCAAAGCTCAAAGCCTCCAAAATGGAGAAATAATTGAAAGCAAAACAAAAGAAAAAAGAAAATAAACAGATCGAATAAGGCCTCCCTCAGCTGCCTAAATAACCAGACATAAACTTCACCTATTTTATCTTCTGTCATCCAAAACAGAAATGAAATCTATTCAAGTTTCAAATGGCAATTAACCTCTTTTTTTTTTTTTTTATGTTGAGGTTTACTTATTTAGTGACAGTTTTAAATGGCATCACAAACTATCTTTTCAATATTGTCATATTTAATTAATAATTTAGTAACTGAATATTTAATTTTAATATAAGAGATAGAGATATAATATATAAATAAATTTATTCAAGATATATATATATATATTTTTTAATTTTTATTCACTTAAATTAAATCAAATTTAAATAAATCAAATCAATTTTAAATAAATTATATGCATATAAAGTAAATTGATCTGCGGATTGTTTTTCAATAAATTTAAAGTATTTTGAATTTTATATAAATTTAAAGTATTTTTAATTTTATATAAATTCAAGACACATTATGAATTAAGTCAAAATCTTATGAAACATCAAAGATTTGGATTTCAATTTCAAGACATTGGACATCATTAATATTATATATCTTATTCACAATAAATTGATTGTTGGTGGTCATAGTAGATGAAACTGAAGACACAGAGTCATCTACTCATTTATAAGGATGGCAAAAAGACGGATAACCATTTCCATCTTATTTTTTTGTTGGAAATTTTTTTATTTTTATCTCTACTTTATAAATGGGGATAATTTAATTTTCATCATCATTTCTATAAGGATCTCCATCCTCGTGAAAATTCTCATTTTCTATTTAAATTTTATATTATTAAATTTATATATATTTATAAAATTTATAAATAAAAATAAATTTATTTAGAAAATATTAATAAAATTCAGAGATATAAAATATTAATCAAATATAATTAAAATATAAATATGTCTAATACATTAAAAATATTATGTAATGTTAAAATGTTAAAAATTTAATATACATAAAAACATAAGAGTATTTAAATAAATTGAATCCAATAAATACAATAATTTTTAAGAAATTTCAACAATCTCATAAATATTTCTATATTTAAAAATTTATTACATGAATCAAATATAAGTTTAAATAAAAAATTTATATGTGTTAAAAAAATAATTATTATTCTTTAACAAAATGAAATAAATAAATACTATTACATAGTTTTGTGTTATGAAAATTAAAATTATTTTTTTTTTATAAAAAAATGAGTCTTTCATTTATATATATATATATATTTCAAGAAAAGTAATTAAAAAAATTACAATCAAGATGAATATAAAATTAATTTTATCCTTAAATTTCATTTACCAAGTTATCAGAGCAGTAATATTCAGTTTAATAACTGTAATTAACATATCAATGGAAACACATTCAACTCGAAATTGATATTAAGTTATTTGATATGTTTGATCATTGAAAACCAGACGAATGTTCTTCTCCATATTGGAGAAATAAATAAACCTCCAAAAAGAAGGACAATTATAATTTATACAAATAAAAAATATAAAAATAAAATAAATATAAATATAAATAAAAAAAATTAGATATAATATCAAAATTTTATTCAAAATAGTATCAAACAATCTAAGAAAAAATAAATATTGACTATTTTTAGGTAATTGGAATCAAGTAAAAACGATAATAGAAAAAAAGGAGACAAAAGACAATAGAGTAAAAAAAGGAAGAAGAGGGCAGAGAAAAGGGGACAGTGACTAAACTATTTACATTTTTTTATTCCTTAAAAAATTATATATATAAGAATAATTAAATAATATAATTTTATAATAGATATAATTATATAATTAAAATATCGAATTTCCACAGTAATTGAGATGATGATTTTCGCAGAATAGAGAATACATTCTCTATTTTTATTCTATCTCCGTTAATAAAAAATAAATATTTTTCTGCTTTCATAAAAATAAAAAATAAAAAATCTTCATTTCATTCAAAATAAATCTCTACCAAAAAAAAATAAGAATTTTCCGCATCATTACTATCCCTATTCATCCATGGCTATAGGTTATATTTATAAGCTTCTTCTGGTGAAGTTATTAACTTATGTGTATATATAATTGTATATATAATAATTAATTACTATTACTTTTTAAGTTCTATGCTAATTACAATTAACTAACTCTTGCTTTTATCACTTATTAGCTAGTGATCATTATATTTTGTCTGTTGTGAAAGGGATATCCTATTGTGGAAACTAAAAGAGAGTTTCTATTTTAATATTATATATTGGAAAAAGTTCAAAAAATTCCTTTCATTTCGCGCTTATATAAATTGTGGTTTATGGAATTTTTGTTTATAAAATTAGTTCCTATTAGTAGTTAAGGGTATGACGGCCTAATATTATTAATTTTTGTTTATTAACACTGTTATGGCATCAAAAATTAATTTTTCAATAATGTGGCATTCTAATAAACATAATGAAGCCTTTTAGAAATAATATATATATATATATATATATTTTAAAATTTTAACTAAAATAAAGAATAAAATTTTATTTTATTTAAAAAAGTTAAAAATATATAATCATCGGCTGCCGTAGTACGACATGCACCATTGGATAGCCTAGCTGCCGATGAATTCTTCGCCAGAAGCACGTCAAGAATAGCCGTAGGAGAAGCCCACACGCACCGTCTGAAGGTGCCACCAGTCGAGAACTAATTCAGAGATGAATTCAGCCAGCTTCGACCTCCTTTTTCGATGAAGTTTGTACCATTTGACTTCTCTCATTTCAAACTGTTTTTTAGTACCTATTTCGCCACTAAAGAGATGATAAATAATGATTAATTAAATTTATTGGCATATTAATAAGATTTAAACCGAGAATGTTATGAATATAGAACTCTTAGTTGTATTTATGTATAAACAAATAATCTTTCTAGTTGTGGATTACAAATTCTATATTATGAGGAGGAAAATGATAATATATTTTGCATGTCGAGGTTTGTAATATTTGCCATATTTTTGTTATTTTAATTAATTGTATGTTGTAGAATTTAATTAACTAAAAATGAGAATGTTTGAGAAATTTAAAAATTTTTGGTTTGCAGAATTTTGTGAAGCTGATTGCATAATCATACAGAAATAATTTGATAAAGTGTAAAACATAAAAATTATAAGATAAAGTGTAAAACATAAAAATTATAAGTCTATATCTCATATTTAATTCTGTGAAATGGTTTGCTGAAATTTTATGTGTGTGAGGAGTTATGTCTTCTTCAACATGACTTGTCTGGTTTAGTATTTCTGCAGAAAATCTGTGTATGTTTGAATTTTCTGGAAATGACTGAGGCAGTTTGAGTCAAAGGTGTAAACATGAGAAATGTTCCTTTATGTGTTGTGTAGTTGGTTGTAAAATTTCAGGAAATTTAGATAAGTATAACTCAGTGGAGAGTGGATTTTCTCAGGTCTGTTCGGATGGATTTTGAGCAGTAAGTTTGGGTGACTTTTAGAGAGTCACCATGGTCTGTGTAGTTGCCTCTGTGATTTGAATTTTGGATATGTTGAGTCCCTGCATGTCTATTTTAAATGACAAAAAGAATCAGGAAGTTTGGATGCTTGTAACTCATTTGCGAGGTGATTAAGTATAAGTTGTTGAGAAAGAGTTTCAGCTCAGCAGAATCTGGTATTTGCGAGTCGGCAATGCGAGCTAACGAAGTGGCGAAGAGAGATTGCCGAGGTGACAATTGGCGAAAAGACATATGCGAGGTGGCATGTGCGAAGAGGGATTTGGCGAAGAGGGATTTGGCGAAGAGGCATATGCGAAGAGGAATTTTGCTAAGAGGAATAGGCAATGTGGCATTATGCGAAGAGGCATTGCCAAGGTGGCATATGCGAAGAGGGAGATAGGCCAAGCGAGTTGGCGAAGAGGCATATGCGAGGTGGCTTATACGAAGAGGAGTAGCGAGGAGAGTTTGGAGAGACAGCATATGCGAGGTGGCATATGCGAACTAGTTATGCAAAATGGCAATGCCGGATCAGTTTGGCGAAGTGGAAATTGCGAGCTGGGAAGTTGTGAGCTGGCTTATGCGAGGTAGCATTGCAAAAGTGGGTTGGCGAGGCGAGCTAGCAAGCGAAATTTTGGGCAGTGGCCTATTTAACCCAGTGCCAGTAACGATTTTTCTCCACGATTTTCTGTCTTCTTTTTTTCGTTCTTCTTCTATTCTTCTCATATTTAATTCATTTCTTATCTAAGGCATTAATACTCAAAATTAATGCATTAGATCTCTAGATTAACATGTTTTAAGGCAGTAATTGTCAGATTCAAACAGAATATCTCAGGAAATTCAGTGTTGGAGAAATAAGGTAAATTTCTTCAAATTTCATTTTCTTTTAGAATAATTAAGTTTGGCAGTTAGAATAGTTAATTATGGGTGTATAGAATTTATTACAAGCATCTTGAAGCTATTAATGGTAATTAATGTTGGAGAAATCAGAATTAATAGATTGTCATGAATAGTAATGTGAATAGTAAAATTCGAAGTAAAATTTCAGGTTTGTATTTAAGAGATGAATTAAATGATGTTGTGAATTAAAAATAGAAACTTTAAGATGGTTAATTATAAAGAAATCATGTTGAGTATTATTGATTTAGGAAAACCCTAATTTTGAATCTTTGGGGAAATTTTTTAGGCAAAGAAAATCAAGGAAATTGAGGAGATTGTGTTGAGCAAATTGTTAAAGGAAAATTCAAGGATAAATTGTGTAGAGGTAAGTATGAACATTGCATTTATTTTTTACTTATTTGAATTGATATGACCGAATATTCTTATTGTTCACCCATAAAATTTTCATATATTTGATATTGTATTATCAAACTGTTAAATGAGAAATTACGATATCTTAAAACCAAAATCTACCAATTGTTCATATGATTAACATATATATGTATATAATGTAAGTGACTTGGTCAATTTTCTTAGATCAAGTTCACATGATTCCTACTTGTTAGACTTGATGGAAATTATGATATATGTTGATGGTTTTGTGACCAATATGTTTCTTGTGAGATGAAACTATATGACCCTATGGATAGAACACTCTTCCCAATGAGAGTAAATTCATTGGTCCATCATGCACTTTGGGAATCTAGGTGATAGGGTTTTTATCAGTGTTCCACCTAGAGGAGACCATGAGCTCTAAGCGTATGCCTGGCCAAGCATGCGTTTGCGATAAAGTAGCAAGGACTACCGATGTGCTCTGTTGTGATAGGTAGCATGGCTACTGATGCACTCTGTAGTTCTACCATGTTATTTGATAGTGCTATTCGATTATGAGCACTTCTGTTCTTGTAAGCCCAACCACATGATGATTCTTACCCATGTTCTTGAAATTGATATTTCCTTCGGATTAATATATATGTATGTATATTTTTTTCATATTGCATGTTCATATCTTACTGAGTTGAAAGCTCACTCCTCTTTTATGGATTTCAGGTGATAGAATAGCTCGTAAGGGAGCTAGTAGAGAAGATCAAACTTCTTGACTTATTCTTCCAAGAAGCCTCCATTGTAATTATTTTGAAATAAATTTATGTATATTCATTGTATGGTAACATGGTACAATATGTATTGAGAGTATACTCTAGAGCTCTGTAGTTGATTATTGGGGATGATAATAATTTAATGTATGACTTATTACCTTTTTTGGGTTACTCTTGTTCTTTAGTGATGTGGGATACATCTTTTGATCAGTAAGGAATAAGGAAAAATTATAAAATGACAAAAAGAAATATATGAATTATGCTTATATGAACCACATAAATGATTATTGAATGATATCTATATTTGATATGAATGTGTAATGTAAATGAGATCCAGAATATGTGAGTTCTATGGGTTTATGGTGGCCTTAAACCTACCCTTGCCCTAGAACCGTCGCACCACTGGAGTTGGGGTGTGACAAGGTTTATATGGAGCATTTAAGATTATTATGAGTTGATTTTATTGTCTATATTTTAGGAGATTAGATTTATTCTAAGGAAGACTTTGTTAAATTTTTTATAGATTTTTTGTAGTTTTTTGGATTAGTATGTCATTTAATTTATATAATTTTTATTCTGATAATTTTTTGAAATTTTATTTTTAGATCATTTAAGACTGTCTTCTATAGTTTTAAGACCGAACCAATATTAAGTTTGAGTTTTTCTCCTAAGGTTATAAGTGATACTTTTTAATATATTTTACCAACCTCTCATGCAATTATATATATAAGAATATTCTAGTATTTGTTTGTGTATGTCACATTATAATCCATATTGCATATTTCTTGTAGATGTTTTGGATGGGATCAGGATTATATTGGAATATATGATTGTGATTATTACTATATTATGATGATTGAGATATGATGAACTATGACTTGTATATGATAATTGCAGACTTTCTCATCACTCAACACTTTTGTCAATCTTGTCAATTTTATATTGCTTAGTATAGTGATAATTGCGGCCCTATATAATAGATCTTAGGGGATAGTATTTGGATTCAGAGAGTCTGATAGGGGGATTGATTCCCAAATTGAAGTTTAATATAATTTCTATTAACTAATCTCATCATTGGATGATTACGTAATTACTTGCTTGTTTAACATATATAAGCATTTTTACTATCATAATGACTATATGATACCAGGTTTATATATTGATTAGTATCACACATTGATTTGATACACTCACTTATGTCTTTTTATTTTTTAAGTTGCAGATTGAGTTTTAAGAAGAAATTAATTTTGTCATTTTTCTTCTGACATTAGAATATATTGTGTTATATTCATATATGTATTTGTTATGGATTATATTCTATTATAAATTGTGAATTCTACAATTACAGTGTATGTATGTATCTATAATTGTATGTGATAAATAGTTGAGCTTCCTCCTTATTAGCAAGAATATGATGATAATGTTATGAGATTATTCACTTTTTAGTCTTGAGTAACAATGATATATGATATATATGCACAAATTATGATTAAAAGAAAGTCCATAGCCTTTGATTTGTGGCTGATATAAGTGAGGTATTACATATTTCTTTTGTTAATTTAATAGGTCAGACAAACTACAAGTTATAGAATTAAACTTTTACGTGCCCTAATGCTAGTAACATGCCCTTAGATTGGAATGGTGTAACAGTCAAATTCAATCTCAGAAAATCAATATGAAAATAGACCTGAGAGAAGTAAAAATAATAGAATGACGGTGTTAGGCCATCAGTCCCTTAACTATTAATAGAATAAAACACATATCTAATTTTATAAAAAAAAAAAATCTTAAATCTTGATTTAAAAAGCATGAAATCGCAAAGTAATTTTTTAAACTTTGAGCCTTACTATTTCTAGATTCTATATTACTATTTTCACAATATATATTGCTATTATCATAATTTATATTATTATTTTCATAACCTATATTAGTATTGTTATAATCTATTTTATCTCATTAATCAGTTATGACAATAGCAATTAGGTTGTGGAAATAATAATGTCCTAAACACACACACACACACATACATATATATTGTTTGACATATAAGATGATAAATAATTTTATCAATATTTTTATAATTTAAGAATTTAAATTTTGAACTCAAGAAAAATGTAGTGAGAACCTCCGTGAACATATGTAGGTTGTGATGAATGCAATTGATCGCCAGCTGTTAGAGATTCATAATTAACAAAATTAATTGTAAATATTTTATAATTTAATAATTAAAATAATTGATAAATTATAAAATAATAAATAAAAATATTATTAATTATATTATATAATTAAATTTTATTTATTATTATAAAATTAATATTTTTATCATTATACATATTAATAAAAATAACTATATATATTTTTAATTTTCTTTTTTTAATTAGTTTTTATGCATATAATTGTAAGAAAATAAACCATAGTTATATATATATATATATATATATATATATATATATATATATATGTGTATGTGTATTTATGATGATAAATAGTTATATATATATATATTCACTGAATTGCTAATTTTAATGTTCTATCAGCATAATTAAAAATATTAAAAGAAATTTAAATTATTTTATTATAATGAAAATTCATGATATTTCTAAAAAAAAAAAAAATTAGAATTCAAATTTTTTTTAGTGTTGTATAACTTATCTTATTTAAATAATTATTGTCTTAACTTAGTGGTAACATGAAACTACTTTAAATATGGAAGCCTCAAAATTCAAATCTCACCCACATTATCTTAATTAAGTCAATTTATATACAATTAAAATTTTTAATGCATAGTGGTTTTATAAACAACAACTAAATTTAATATTTTCAATACATCTCACCCCATTTTTATTAGATTTAGAAAGTAGGTAAATATATTCAATTTTTTTTATTAGGAGTGAAAGTTAAATTAATTAAATTTAATCAAAATTGATGATATTATAACTGTTTGATTTGGTTTTAATTAATATGTTTGATTTTTTTTATATACACCTATATTTTTTTTTTAATCTAACATTAATTTAAAATTAAAAAAAAATATTTATAAAAATTAACTAAAAATAAATAAAAAAAGAGTCTAATTTTTAGAAAAAATAAATAAATTTTTGATGTGTTAATTAATAAAATAGATAAGTTTTATATTATATATTTAACTATTTTTAAGATTTTTTTTATCACTGACATTTTATCGATTTTTTTTTTTCTTCTAAATTTATAATAAAAAAAATGAATGTTTATAAACATATTTTAGTTTGAAACCAAAATTAAAGACAATCAAACTAAATCAAATGAAAACCAAACCGATAGTTTGATTATGATAATTATTTGATTTGATTTGAAAATTTTTTAAATTAAAAAAAATTAATTTGATTTAGTAAAAATCTACAAATCAATTAATATCAATTTGATTTGATAAAAAACTTCAAACCCATTAAATAGAATTGATTTGCCCACTCTTATTTTTTATATTATATTGAGATTTAATTAATAAAAAGGGAAATTTAAATTTACAAATTTTAAAGATATACAAAATTTCAAATCATCTTTACATTAGTTAATATTTCAGCATTGGATATTTATTTTATATTATCTAAAATTAAGAGTATGTGACATTTTATTTTTCAGAAAATTGTCTATAAAAAAAAAAACCTTTTTCTGTGTCTATAAACCTTTTTCTTTCTTAATTTGATGAGCCCTAACAATTAGTCAAAATAATCTCCTGATTATGATCTGAAATTAAGAGTATCTGACATTTTATTTTCAGAAAATTGTGTCTATCAAAAAAAAAAAAAAAAAAAAAAATTCTTTCTTCATTTGATGAGCCCTAACAATTAGTCAAAATAATCTCCTGATTATGCTCTTCCACGTTTTAGTTGGTACAAACTTTGTTGCTTCTACTGTAAAAATTTACTTAACAGAAGTTCAAGTCAAGCTCACTGAAAAAAATAAAATAATAATAATAATAAGAAATGCAATCAATTATTTAATTAGTCAATTAATTAATTAATTAACACCTCTTAATCAGATTTGCTCTTGGAATGGAAATACACGTGGTTTCCATTATTATTATGTAAATAGATATTGACATTGAAGATCTTGCCGCCATAAGCCCCAACTAGCTACCAAATTTAACTTTGATTTTCTTCATACATGAACAGCCAACCAAAGATCTTAAAATATTTGTGAAAAAAAATTGTTATTTAAAAATTTTAAATAACAACAATAAATACTTGTGAAAAAAATAATATTTATTAAATTTTTTTTAATGATAATTATTTTTTTATTTTTACGATAATATTATAAAATTAAATTTCATGATAAGTTAAGAATTCTTATTAAGTATTATCTATTTTTTGTGACAATAATTTTAATAATAATAAAATAATTGTTATAAATAATTAAAATATTTGTGATAATATTTTTAATTATAATAAAAAACAACTTAACTTTACATCATTTAATATAAAACTAATTTCAAATTATATTTAAATTAATTTATAACAAGAAAAATTTTATCTGGAAAAAAATATTTTTTCAAAATTTGAAGTGATAAAAATAAATAATTTTAATAAAAAAAGATATTTATAATTTATTATTTTAATGATACATTACACTTTTTAAAGTTGTCATGTAAAATTTTTTTATAATAATTATTTTTTTATTATCATATTATTATTATTATTATTATATTAAATATCAATATAAATTAAAATTTATTGTTTCAAATTATACATTTTTATAATAATAATTTTAATGATAATAAAATTATTATCATAACATGGACGATTTTTTATAGTGCATGTTGGGAAGATTATTATTTATGGGTTTCATTGATAATTTAATATTAGAAACAGAGCCTTTTACAATGTACATGCAACCTGGCCTTTGATATCTGACCTTGACCTTTGGTGTAAGGGAAAGCCAAACTTTTTACGATCTTTAATTTAATTTTCTTTATTTTTATCCAAAATTTCGTGTATTTTATGACCTGAAATAGGGATTTAGTGCATTGGTCAATTATATTAAGAGAAGAAAAACAGAGAGAATAGTTTTGAGAAGTAGAACTTTTTATTATTATTATTAAGAAATGTAGAATGATCACACTTCATGTGGCTGATGAAATCTTAGGTCATCTTGTATTTGCTTAGCTTAGATCACCCTTTATTTCTTGACTCGTTAGGGTTCATAAAACGTGTGCTCTTATGTTCCAAATTAGGAGGGTCATGCAAAACATGGAGAAATTTTTAGGTGTTGAAAATTATGAATTATTTACTGGTGATTTCATATATTAATGTATTAAATATAATAAAAATATCATGATTTAAATAGTTAATTATTATATTAATTATATGAGTAGTTATATATTATTTAATAAAATTTAATCATTATAAATATTTATAATTCTATATGGTGAATTAATTTCACTTTTTTCAAAACATAGATAAAGTCATGTAATGGTTTAGATTTGATAAAAAAAAAAAACTTATTGATTTAAAAAATTTTATTTGATACATTCAAATCCAATTTTTAACATATAAAAATTTTCTCTATTCATTCAAAATTAATTTTTTAACTTTATTCCTAATAGAAAATATTGTTTAAATGTGTTTTTTTTTTAAAAAAAAAAATGAATTTGAGATGAATTATATTGAAATTGTTATTAGAATTGGGAGATTTTACTTAAAAATAAATGAGTTAGAGAAATAAGTACCCAAAATTTAAAATATGAGGAGTGATTTAAAAAAAATATGTAAAAAAGTTATTTATAACTTTTCAAATTGACTCATTTTTTAACTTATAATTTTTTTATTAGTTCTTTATTTGTCAAATTTTGAAATATATGGTTGTTTTCTTTATTTATTTTTTTTTATATTTAATGTATAGTTTTTTTAATTTTATAACTATAACTTTTATATTTTTTATACATGTTAAAAAAATATATTTAATATAAATTTTAAGTTTTTGACCTCTTCAAAATCTCAAATTTAAATTTATTCCTGCTTGTTCTAATGAATTTTAATTTAAAAATATTGAAATTCTCTAGTAAATTGAAATTTATTTTATGAAATAACATCTTTTTTCATTTCTTCTTGATTTTATTCCCTCAAGTTTTGACTTCCTCCACTTATTTCCAACAACATTTGTCACAAGAAAGGATGAAAATGGCTCACGCTCTCTGCAAATTAATAGCATGTACCCAACATATCCTCCACTTATTTCCAGCAATATTTGTCACAAGAAAAGATGAAAATGGCTTATGCTTTCTGCAAATTAATAGCATGTGCCCAACAAATAATTGAACCAAAGTCAAATTCTACAATAAACTTTAAATCTCAGTGGAGAAAAGGAAATTTATACAAATTTGCCAAAATTCAAGAAGCATAATGTCCTCATTAGACAAGTGGGCGAGGGCAACATGGGAGGTCTTGGCTAACCCTGCAACTTAACAAGGTCCAAATGGAGTGGCTGTGAGCATTAAAATGGAGATTGAGTATGTTTTAATTTTGGGAAATTATTCTCTTGTGACGTCGATTATAGTGATAATAATTTCAATTTGGATTATGGGATATGACATTGATAACTCATCCAGCTTTGGAAATCAATAATGATTGATGGTGCCACTATGGTTAGTGAACAGGTAATCACACTCAACAATTTGGTTGGAAGCATACTGTAAGTTCATCATTTGGATTTTACTAAAAAGTGTTGATTATTTAAAGAAATTAAATTATACTTTTTTTTTTATCATACAGCATTAGGTAATTTACTTGGTGATTTAAGTACCCACAAAAACAAGTACTTGGAAGAAATTATAATGACAAAACAACATATACTTAACCTGAGTTAAGTCCATGCTACTTATTCTGAAAAATTAATCCCAATATTGATAAAGCATGCAAATATTTCATAAAAACTAGGGATAATTATTGTCGAATATAATATACTGACAAAGAGGTTCATTTGATCACATAGCATTCTTCAGAGAATCTCCAACTCCCTGAAAGAAGAAATATGATAATGCAAAATCGGCTATAAAGATACCAACAAGTGAGATAACCACAGCTGAAGTCGTCGACTCCCCAACACCTTTCGCGCCTCCTGAAGTAGTAACCCCCCATGAACAACTCACAACTGATATGATTGCACCAAAAACCTGTGACTTGATCATTGCGCTAATTAAATCCCATGATCTAAGTACTTTCCTAGCAGAATCCAATATAATGTTAATGCTTACTCCAAAGACACCGTCGGCAAGCAAAGCACTGGATGCCAACCCCACTGTGAAACACATCAAAGTCAAAATTGGTAGAGCAAGACATGTAGCAAGCACTCTAGGAGTCACCAAATAATCAACAGGGTTCGTGCCAAGAACTCTCAATGTGTCTGTTTGCTCAGAAACCTGCATTGTTGCCAACTCTGCTGCAAAGGCACTCCCAATCCGTCCAGCAACCACAATTGATGTGACCACAGGACTCAACTCCCTTGAAAAGGCTAGAGCTAATACACCACCAACAGATCTTTGCAATCCCAATTTAATAAACTCTCTAACGAACTGAATGGTAAAAGCCATGCCTACAAATGCAGAGGTCAAGAGACAGACCCCAACAGACTTTGGTCCAACTCTCTCCATCTGTTGAAGAGTATTTTTCCAGTGGATTTTTCCCTTTATTGTCCTGATAATAACCTGGCCTGCCAAGACAAGAACAGACAATCCCCTCCACAGGTACCCAGGAGGCGACCATTTGCTCAAGAATGTCTCTGCTTCAGAACTAGGTGCATGATTACTATTTGTTTCTTCATCTAACATAGAGACAGATGGGTGACCATCATTTGTGTCGGGAGTAGCAAACAATTTGGCTGGTTGCGCACGTGATAGAAATTTATAAGTGTGAACTCCTACAGTGAAGCGAAGTTTACTGGAACGCAAGGTTTTAATCTCCATCATCCGCTCATTTGGCTTGACATCATTTCTTCTGCAATATGTTAAAATTTTAAAGCTCCAATTACAATTGCTTTATTTTATTTTATATTTCAAAAAGAAGAATATAGAAAACTACAACTCAAAGTGACTAGGGGCAGAGAACAGATGAATGTACACCATAAACACAAAAGAAATAAGAGAGAAGAGAGGGGGTGCATACCTACTGGAAATGTAAAAAATTGGACGAAGATGAGAAGCTGTTTCCATGTTGGGGTGCTTTCGATTTTCCGTAACTAATCTGTTTAAAGATGTTTACACAGACCAAAAAAAAAGACAAAAGGAGAGTCAGTAACATCTGCCGCAGAATATTCCAGCAACTGAATGACATCACATTAACTGAAATGAATTTTCCCCATATTTCCTTATAAAAGTATCAAAGTTGACGTTGCAGAGAACATAAGCAAAATATATGCAAGTTTTAAGGAATTGATTGATAGAAAAAATTCCACATTCAACCCTTCCCCATACATATATTGAACTTTTTAGAATTTTCTAGATCAAAAGCAACCCAATGATCATATAATTGAGAAACCAACAGCAAAATTACAAAATGGTACATGAAAGGTCCTGACATTAGCATTGTCCTTTTATATTAGCTTTCAAATTCTTTCACTCTCTATTATCAAAACGAAAATAAAAGAGGCTTCCCTTTTATGTAGAAGAAGTAATAAAAGAATACAATGCAAATTTCGAACGCCTGAATACCTAATCATGTAAGACTGAAACAAAAGACACTCAAAAACCAAGTTATCCACAAATACAAATTCAGATATTTCAATCTTTTTTTTTTCAATCTTAAAAAGGTCCTTTTACTCACAATTTGACTCTTGCAGGTGTTACGCAAAAGAGTGATGCATTCACCAAACAATTTTGTTATCCTTGTTCTGCCTAACTGTTAAAAACTCTTTCATGTGAAAATAACTTACAGAGTTCAAGTTGTAACATCTGTAATTTACATGTATATATGAACTGCATAGATGTCTTTGCACGAGAATAGAGACTGAAAGTAAATTCACAAAGATGCTAAATTTACAGACTGAGATATTTACTTTCTATTCCACATCATTTCCACCAAATGCAGTAGCTAAACAAGCAAAGAACTAATTTTCTCATTCATTTTTATAGCGATGTAAACCAACATGACAACAGTCTCAAGCAATTCTCCACTTTTTGTACTCAAGTACAAAGAGAAAATCAATATTTTCTAGACATGACTTTCTATTGAAAAATATAATTCAAATGCCTCGTACATGATATATCAAGTCCAAATGTCTCCTTGTTGGAGAACAAAAGCTTTATGAAGGATGCAAAAACTGCCAAAAGAATTTTTTTTTAAAACAAACGAAAAAAACCTAAGTATGATTTTTCAAATCCTCAAGAGATTGATGTCCCTTCCTTGAGCATCTGAATCCCAAGTTACCACACAAAAAAAAGGCTTCATGCTCCTTTTCCTTCCCCTTTTTTTCAATGCTTTTAGTTAGTCAATTATAGCCATGAACAAACAAGACCAAGATTTTATCATTCCTTGTGTAATTGGAGACCTAGTATAACTTAAGAGCTTATCACATTTATAAAAATATGCGCTATTCACACCATTATTCCAAAATTTATCTTGTGGTGAGAAAGTTTAAAGTCATAAAAGTATTAAACAAAGTTCTCTCCTCCAAATTTTCATCTTTATTTAAATGTAATATCTGCAAGCAAAAACACACTCGACCAAAAGTAGGTCTTAAACTCCTCACAATAATTACCAAGACAATGTCCAGCTCAATGTGTAACAAAAGATCCTATTTTCTGTCACAATCAAATTACGCATGCCATGCCCAGTTCCTTGTTGGTCTATCCTCAAATCAGCTAAATACAACTTTTAGAACCAAGAAAACACTTAAAAATATAAACATACATTTACCAGCCAATTCAGTTTCTCATTCTTCAATACTTAGAATCACAAACTCACAAAAGAAAAAAATTGAATTGTCAGCATTCTCTCCTTTCAATAGCCAAGAAAACTAAGTAAAATAACTAAATTAGGTTTATCAGAATGAGAGACAACAAAAAATCAAATACCCAGAACTTATTTCTCTCCCTTTTCTCACATTGTAGCTAAAGAAAATAAGACTTGCAGAGGAAAATTAAGTGACAGAAAATATTTTAATTGTATTAGAAGACTAAACACATTCCATTGTATTATGATCAATTAAAGCTACTCATCAAATTTCAAAAAACCAATTAATACCCAGTAAGGGTATATAGTAGAAAAACTCAGATTCCAGGAAAAATCTTAAATCAGAAACTTAATCAAAGTGCAAAAACAAAGATGTCAACAAAACCCACAAGTCCTTAAAGAGCTAATTCTCCTTTTGTGGTAAAAAAAAGACACAATAACCAAACAAATCCCACATAAAAAATATGAATAGAATCACGTACCTGAAACTCTGTGAAGAGAGAACCCCCAGATTAAAAGTGACCACATTCATACTTGTTCATGTGCGTGTTTGTGTTGAGTTGAAGTTGGGAAAGTGGAGCGAGGCTCTGATCCACAAGAGAAAAACAATAATATGGCCCATTTGAATTTAGATTGCATTTCTCTATCTTCTACGACGACGTTTTGAAAACTTTAAAAACCAAGCGCTAAATCAAGAACTGGAAATTTTCTTGTATTCTCCAAAGAAAACTCAGACATTTAATAAATAAATAAAAAAATAGAGGGTGACAGTAAGGAAATGTCAGGTTGAATTTGAAGCTTTTTATTAAAAAAAAAAAATGAAAGAAATTAGAGCATTTTCTTAAACAAAAAAGTATATAACTTCGCAATGATTTTTGTTTAGTATAAAAAATATATTCATTACATCAAACACTATTAAAATATAATTTTTTAAAATTTTTTTAAAATTTTTTAAATAGTTAAAATGGGCCACATGAGGGACTGCTGTGTATTTTTACATAGCAGGCCATCTCAACCCCTTCGCAATTTTAATAGTCCAAATGATTTTTGTTTAGTATAAAAAATATATTAATAGATTCATTACATTAAACACTATCAAAATATAATTTTTTAAAATTTTTTTAAAAATTTTTAAATAGTTAAAATAGACCACATGAAAAATTATTGTATATTTTTATATACAGCCCTCCTCAATCCCTTCGCAATTGCTTCAAATGTTACTTGTGACCAAATTTTAGTGAATTGATAATGAAATTTATTGTTGATTTATTTTATTCTTGATAAAAAAAGTTAATTTATTTTATTAATTTTAATATACCGAAATATCAAGTCGACAAACTTAAGTTGTTAAATCAATTAAAAAATTATGTTCATTGGCCCCTAAAATTGGGACCATTTCCCAAACAAAAGAGAGCAAATCAACTAACTAAAAAAACAAAAATCAACAGAGAAGAAAATTTTGACCACGGCAGCGAATCGATTTTCCGATCTTCTGAGCAAGCGTGTCCTACTAACGATTTTAAAGGATGGAAGCGTATGGTGGTTGATTATCTTGCTTCTGCTATTGGTGAGAGAGAGCGGCACTGGAAGCCACTTCTATTCAACCATTAATTCACAAGGGTATCTGTATGTTACATTGGGCTTCACATCATAAGACCAAGGACCAAATCCTGCTTCATAGATTGGGCTTCACATTAGCATTACCAAGGTTTTCAAATTCAAATTAATTGCGCTTCACATAATTACCAATAAAATTTATGAAAATTTTAAATTTTAATAATATGCAAGGGTTTACAATTAAAATCTCATCAATATCATTTATAATTAGTAAATTAGTATAAAATTGTACTTTAAAAAAAATACACAAAATTAGAAACCAAATATTTAAAATATGACTTTATTAGTTAATTTTAATTATATGTATATTATATTTATTTTAAACATATAAATAATAAATATGAAATAATTTAATTTATAAAATTTATAAACCTTATAAAATTATAATCATAATTTATAAAATATTTATAATCCTTATAAAATTTATAACTCTATATAAATAATAAATATTAAATTATATAATAAAATTTTTAATTTTTATATTTTAATTATACAACTGAGCTATAATTTTTAATTTTCATCGATTTTAAAACCGAATATTGCCTGAAAATTATGGTATCAACAACTACCACATATGATAGCACCTCTTCCAACAGGCAAATGCGTTGTTGCATCTCATGTCATGTCGATTATAAAGTAACTCATCCCTCTCTTGCACTAACAATTGCAGCTCTCATTGAAGGTACAGCCCAACATGTATCTGAATTTCTATCATGAAATTCTCTCTAATCAATCACAAAATATCAATTTCACAACTATAGATTTGAGTTTTACCCTGTCATTAGTTCTAAATTAAATAAATTTATTAAATAAAAATATAAATGAATACTAGACTTTTTTGCTTTAATTTTATTAATTATATTTTTTTATTTCTAATATCTAGTTTCAAACGAATTTTATAAATTTCTAATAATTTCAAACCATTTTTATAAATTTATAATATCCAATTTTTATACAATATTAATTTAATAATTTTACCAATTTTTCTTCAATAATTTTATTTTTTATTTATTTTTTAATTTTAAAACTAAATCGATTTAAAATCTAATAAATCATTTTTATTAAAATCAATAATCCCAACAAATAATTTTAAATTTATCTAAATCTTAATTTGTTGGATAAAATTAAAATTTTATCTTAATACTTAAATAGAACTGTTTTATCAAAAATCTATTATATTCTATTAACAAATAAAATTTGTTAGTTGTTCAATACAACCAAAAATTTTATCAACAAATTCTAAATCCCAACGAACAATTCAAAAAACAACGACAAATAATAAAAAAAAGGGACAAAATTACTTGTCTGGTGAACGGCGAGATCCGACAGCGAGCCATGAAATCACCAACGATGAGCCACCAATGAACGAACCCAGCCACCCAACAATGGATTCACGAACCCAGAGACCTTCACCCACGAACAACGATCCCAACGAACGCTGAACAGCGAAATCCACAGCTCATAAAACCCATGCTGAATGGATCTGGACATCGAAAACCCAGATGAGAGAAAGAAACAAAGAATTAAAAAAAGGGGAAAATCGAGATACCAATCTGCAGGAAGGATCCAAAAATTTTAGAAAGGAAGGACACAAAATACCAAATAATCATAATGAATCTAATTATTAATTAAGCAGTTCTATTGATTCAGTTGGATATTAATATTTTGTAATTGAATACATAAAATGATATTAATATTATAAATATTTTGATTCCAAATAATAGTAAGTCAAATTTGTTAAAAGAAAAGAAAAAAAATAAAAAAATATCAGATGAACATGAATTTAGACTCAAAACCACATTTCTAAAATAGAATCTACAAATTAATATATGCTAACCAATTCTAGAATAAAAAACCAATAATAAAATAAAAAATTATTAAAAGAAAATCATAGTGCAAAAACAAGCAAATCCATCATAAATTAGATGCACAAAGTAGATCTTTTCAACAATAGCATAAAAATTCTATTCAAAATTATTTTGATAAAATATATCAAATTCGAAATATTTGCTTAATAATCATATCAGAAAAAAAATACTTATATATGAAAATTCTCTAATTTACAACTCTCTTACTCTTTAAAATTGAGTTGTAATTAAACCAAAACCTCAAGATTCAAAAATCAAAATCAAACATAATAGAGGCAAAGTAGAACAAAATCAAGCAAGCAGCAAGCCATAGAGAAAGAGACAGACACAAAGATGAGAGTGAGACTGAAAGCCGGAAAAATGTATCTTTTTTAATTTTAATAGTTTAGTGAATGATTAAAATCATCCATCCAAATTTATTCTCACTTTTTAAGGGGTATAATTTGCAAAATTTTGAATATTAAAATTATTTTTTTAAAAAATAAAGGTCACGTATCCTCTTACCTAAATGTAAATCCGTTTTTGCTTACCTGAATGATAATTAATTTAGAACGATGGACTTCAAATGACAATGAAATTTGTAGATTCTTGAGATCAGCAACAATGAGCATAAGAGGCGAAAGTGGAAAGAGAGATGAAGAAAGAATAAGTAAAAAATAAAGTCTTCGTTCATTTATGGTATAAAAATAGTAAGTCCATCTCTATTTTCGTTAAATCTCTTGCAAATTCGTGTGATTGATATGGTGGACTAAACCATAGAACAAAATCAACAACAAATTTAAGATAAAAATTTTCATCGTTAGTATTTATCTAAGTTGACGATATTAGAGGGCAACAGATTTTGGCGTCAGCATTCAGCAAAATATTCAATCCGACACTGAATTTGACAGAAATTTCTCATTATTTTAATTTAAATTCATGCAATATTTTTTAAAATTATATTTTTCTTTAAATTAAATGTCTTTATGTAGCTCGAACTTATGAATAAAAAAAATAAATAATGAAAAAATTTTACCCTTTTATGAATTCCTCTCACTTTGATCATAAATTAGTTAGGTTTAATAAATTTAAATACTACACAAAAAAAAAAAAAAGTTATCTTTATTTATAGTAATTTTATTGTTAAATAGTGACAGATTATAGGTCGTTGCTAAAATTTGCGGCAGTGTTTGTTGTAGGAATTTTGTGAAGTTCTTGCCCATCAATATTTAAATGGAAAAGGAAAAAGCTCAATGAATTTCATTCGTATTTACAAAAAAAATTTGCACTTTGCAAGTACAAGTGAAAAACAAAAAAACAAAATCCAAAAATCGCTTGGATTCACTAAGGCACAGATAGAAAAGATAAATACAATTTAAAACAAATCCAAAGAAATTTTGATTGACAAACCATAGCAAAAATACTAAGTATTTTAGCCTTATTCTTGATAATTTTCTCTTATAAGAGCATAGAGATTTTGTTCTACAATAAGGGACTAGATCTCTTAGAGCCAATGGATGGATATTGAGCTGGTTGCCCGGATGATAGGCGATCTCTTGGATGACAAAAAAGCAATATATTATTGCTCACTCTTCTATAAGAGTGAATACTGAATGCTTGATAATGCTTCTTCTAAAACAATTTAGATTGTATCTTTATTATCGGAGCTTGGTTTTTCTCCATCTTGTTCACCTATTTTATGGTGTGATAATCTGGGAATTGTTTATTTATCTTCTAGTCCTATTTTTCATGCTCGTACTAAACATATTGAACTGGATTTTCATTTTGTTCGTAAGCTTATTGCTAGCAAGAAAATACAAATTCAGTTTATTAAATCTGATAATCAGCTTGCTATTATTTTTACAAAGCCTTTAGGTCATTGTTTGATCATTCCAAATTGTGTCAAGTTATGTTTTCAGAATCTTTCGGCATCAACTTGAGAGGGGTGTTGGAGATACTTCCTATATTGTAAAATGTAAATTTCACTTGTATTAAGGATTCTGTATATTTCCTATATTGTAGAATATGAATTCCATTTATATTAAGAATTATGTAGTAATTAGGAATCCTTATTTGCTCTGTATTTTTTTTTTTAGTTTTATTAAATATATATAAATAGAATTATACTTTTTTTTTATTAATTTAAGAAGAAATACACAAATTTTTCACAATAATCTTAACAGGGTTGATGTGTAAAATAGTAAATGCATCATCAATCCACCTTGCCATCTGTGGATACTGTTCAGGTGAGTATAGAATTGATGGAGCTTGAAAGAACCAAATCCTCATGGTTTTCGACGAGAAAGAGGTAATATACCTCCCAAAATTAGCACTTGCAAACGATTATATCCATAATCAGACTGCAAACTAAGAAAATTATCAGCATCCAATAAAACATCGTAAAAAAATATTTATGCAAGTAGTTTGTGTTTACTCATTTGGATTTCTTATTATTATTTTTTTTTTTGCAATATAATTTGATCAGAATCTCTACTATTTTAATTTTAGATAAAAAAATTTTGGGCTTCCGTTGAAAGTAGCCGAATTGAACTTTTGTTGAGAAAATTGAAGAAATCACATGATGGATTTTACAAGTTTCGAGTGTTTTTGGAAAAAAGAAGATGAAAAAAGAAACACTGAGTTGTATCCATATTTTTGGAAAAGAGACATAGGAAGGGAGGGGTTGATATGAGAAAGAAAGTGAGAATTTTAATTTTAATGATAAAATAATAATTTTTAATTGAAATAAATGTCAGGTTATATATTTGTATTTTTAAATATTTTAAATGTTGTTGTTACGACTTGCTGATTAGGATAAATGAGTATTATATTATCTTGGTTTGTTAATTTTAAATGTTAAATTGATTAAATTGAAAGTTTAGGGGTAAGATTATCAATTTTGATAAGTTTAAGGGAGTACAAGATATATTTTATTTTTTTTGTCAAAAGTATTAATTTGGGAATCATGGGAATTCATGACCCACTCAACAGCTTTTATAAAAGACATTTCTTGATCACTTGCAAACAATAATGCAACAGGCACGCAAGATCACAATAGTAAAAGCAAACAATAAAGAAACTATAACCCAAATATAAGCTTGTCTTTGATAGACTTTAATGATGTCTGGTATCATTACTCTCTCTTTCTTCTCATCATCACTAATCCCAACTTGATTATGTTTAATTAAGAACATCTTGAAGTATAATGTTTCTCTATCCAACAAGTTCAATTCATAGTGATCCTTCATCCTTCCCCATTTTGTGATTGTGCTTATGAAGGTAATGCCAAAAACAATGGCGATTAGCAACGATAACCAAAATGGGATCCACCTGAAATTACAGAAGTCGATATTTGAGGACTGATGAGATATAGAATTGAAAATGATTGCTTGAAAGAAAATATATGAAGCTACAAGCCAAAAGGACTTGTTTTCAATGTATTCTATTCTCTTCTCTTGTTTTTCATTAATATAACCCAATTCTCTATAGCTGTTGCTCACTTCATCTAGCTTTACATTTATGACTGCAGCCATCCTTAATTTTATTTATGGGCCAATCTAATTACAATTGTTCCTAAAAAAAAAAAAGAAAAAGAAAACTCAAGCTAATTGGTAGAAGTAGAAATTTATAAGTTGGATTTGTTTCATCTGACAAAAGAAGATGTTAAATTGTTAGACATTGCATGTGCAAGAAAAGGGCTGATCAAGAAATTAAAGAATTGTGTTACGGAGACAGAGAAATGAAATGAAAAGGAAATGAAATGAACTGCTAATAATCACATCTGGCTAACTATAGATGCAAGCAGTTTGGCTCCTCCATCCCCAAGCTCCTAGACTTTATATACTCATTTCTTGAATAAAAAGTCTATTCTTTATATTAGTAAACAATCAATTAATTGTCTAATTATAAAATTGCTGGAATAATTATTTAATATTTATACCTAAAACCGCGTTTAATTATAATTAAAGTCAAGCTCGTGCTTGACTTTAATTATAATCGAACACGGTTTTTAAAATGAAATGATTAATTGTGAGTATAGTAAAGGGAACAATTAAAATACAATAATAAATTTAATTTAAAAATAAAAGTGGATTATTTTTTATTCATTATTAATTATTTGAATATAAATTAGGTAGAATCATCTATTTAAAACATCTATTAAATTTACCATACATACATATGATGTTATTCTAATTTCTAACCTAAATAAAGCAGATCAACTAAATCTAAACTTAAAATAACAAAGTCTAGCTCAATGCTTTGAAGTCTAAACTAACAATTAGGATACAACAATTAGTTGGTTCCGTTTAAATTGAATTGAAACTATCAAAAATTTATTTAATCGAATCAAAATTTTTAAAAATTAAATTAAATTAAAATGTTTAAAAATTAAATGAACTAAATAGAATCGATATATTTATATTCGATTATTCGATTTTTTAATAAAATAAATATATAATTATTAAAAAAATATATAAATAAGGATAAACTTTTAAAAAAATAATAGAATCAAATAGACATATTTTCAAAAAAAAATAAACTAAACCAAAATCAAACTAATCAAATTAGATTCAATTTAATTTGGTTTTTAGTTGGTTGGATTATTTCTCACCCCTACTAACAATGTAACAGAATGCACCTTTAGCTTGAGGTGCATGTTTAGTAAATATGGAAACTGTCCTATATCAAATAGTAAATAAAAAAATTAAATAGTTTATATAGTCCATATCTAAATAATTTAAATTAATTATTTTAAACTGAAATTAAAATATAAAATAATAAATTATGTGAATTCATTTTCAGACCAGAATATTACAAACAACATCCATGAAACTTCTTTCTGGTTTATATATACAATTTGGTTTAGCCATTATGTTATTATTATTATTATTAAGACTTTGAACTTTTCAAAGTCTTCTCTGATGTGTACATAATTAAATATGAAACATTCGTCATTTTTAGGAATATAATTTTAGATGTGAAAATGAAAATTATATATATAATAGTAAAATTAATAAATGATAGACAAAGTTGACTTTAGACATCAAGTTGTATACATATGCATATAGAACATTAGAACTACATATCTTATGAGTTAGTTACAAAGCAACAATTGGCATTATTTTTATAAATTAACCAAATAAAACATTTCAATAATAATTTTTCAAATATATGTTCTACTCTTATCTTTTAAAAAGAGGAAGTTGGAATTTTAATAAAAAATTAAATCTTTTTTGAAGAATTAGTCATCAATTATTGTTCTTACTCAGTTAGACGTATTAAAGTCATATACATATTAGACGTGTAAAACTAGTAAAAGTGATTTTATACTTACGGGTATTCGCGGATGAACTGAAAAAAATGAGTATTGGGTCTGAAAAAATACTTAAAAAATTATGATTACTTTTGGATCTGAATTTGTGAACTCATGGATTAAACGATCTAACTCATGAGTGCCCACAGGTGCACCTGCACCCAATTTTTTTTTTTAATATTTTTTCTTTTTAGTTTGAAAAGTTTCTAATTATAATTTTTAATATTTTATTTGCTTAAAATTTAAAAGCCCATATTAGTGAAGCTAATGTATTTGCATGAAAATTTTGAAACTACTAGATCAACTAAGTCTACAGTTTATTGTCAAATGTCCTACTAATTTCTTGACATTATTGTGAATTTGTTTGTTTAAACTATTTATCTTTTTTTTTTTCAAATTGAATTTTATTTGTTAATATTAGTAAGTAATTACTTTATCAACTAATATATTTATTTTTGAGATTTTAATATGTGAACACTGATTGAATAATTTTATATTTATTCATAGTCCATAATAATTTTTAATTTATAATCCATCAAAAATGTGATTATAATATGCACAGATGTACCCACGGGTTGAACTTAAAATCGTGGATACTGGTACAAATTCTCTAAAAAAAAATTCAAAATTTTTCAGATTCATTTGAATTTAAACTCATAAATTCGTATGTTCAATAATCCGTGTGTCGGGTATCCAGTTTAACCCGTTTGCTAGGTAAAATCCATGAACTACATATAGAATTTAAATTTTACTAATTAACTAATAAGAAAATTAAGAAAATTGATTGTAAAATATAACTTTTATTAATAGAACATAGACCTTCTAGCCAGAATATTATATGAATTTTTTTATTTATCTTGGGTCAGGAAGGACCTGCAAAATAAGAGAAACGGTAGGTAAAGTGGGTGTCTGAAGAGTTTTCGGCGAGTTGGCCCTGATGATTAAGTTAACTATGAATAGATTGAGAAAAAAAAAAATCAGATATTACAGGTTGAAATTGTAATTAAAATCTTTTACCTCTGGTGTATGTGTATCCATATATAGAAAGTGCACATTTTTTTTTTTTTTGACTTCTCTTGCTCTTCAATTAAAATGATATCGAGCAATGAAGTGACCAATAGTTCAGGTAGATTTGAATTACCCCAATCAAAAAATTTTACTTTTTGCTTAAATTAATTTTTTATATTATCTCAAATATTTTGCTTTTTTTGTTCTTATTGTTTTTTTTATGTCCCAGATTAATTTTTAATTTTCGATTTATCTAAAATTAATTTTTAACTTCTTCCCTATTTATTATAGTATAAATATTATGATATTATATCCCAAAACATCAACCATCAACTGTTAGAAAAAATTGTCAGAGAGAAAACATCCCATGATTAATCATCACATGAATGTCTAATTGTTTAATTAACTAATTTGGCTTTTGCATTTTAAAATTGAGAGAATCATAATTAAAGCTATAAATTTGATGCATCAAATTAACATTTTGAAATATTCAAGAATTCTCAATCTCTATCTCTAAGACAGAGATCAAACCATGGAAGAGATTGAGAAAAAGATGAAAGAAATAAAACAGATAATAGGAGAGCAAGAGGGTCGTCTTCATAATCTACAATCAAGTGCATTTCAATTAGCTAATTTTTATTTTGTATTTCAAGGTGTCATTTTAACAATAATTTGCAATGCAAATACTTCTCTAAAATGCTCAGACGGGTGGTTGCTTTTCACTCTTTCTTTCTTAGCAGCAACATTAAATCTTATTGCCTTGTGGAAGATCATAAACAAGTACAAGAAAATCTTAGCACAGCATGACAAAACCTGGTGCGATTACAATAATCTTGAGACTCAAAGGCAAAGAAAATCATCGGAAAATCAAGAAATGAGTGTTAATGATCATCATCAACATATTTCAAAACGTAATGACCCTTATAAGGACATTAAACGTAACATTTTGTTGGCAATTTGTATGCTTATCTTCCTTGGTTTTGCCATTGTTACTCTTTATGGTTGCTGGCATATTATTTGCAGGGATCGTGTATTCAAGAACTTGACAGTGAATGATGATAAATGTGTTAAGATTTGCGATGATAATAGATGCATAAAGGTATGTATCCAATAGTATTTGTTCTTATTGTTAGGGAATGAATCCCACGTCGAAATAAAAGATTATACATAATGTGAGAGAATTATACTCCCTATTTTCTTCCTAAGATCATAAGTCAAAGCGATCGTTCTTGTGGCAAACCGAGTTTATGAACCTTTAGGCCCTTTTTGCCATCGGTTTAGGAACCTTTGGTGCATTTTTTATTCGGGAAAATTAGCCCGAAAATAATTATCAGAATTGTTGTAATGTTATTCTTATTCAATATTAGTTCATTTTTATTTATTTTTTTAAAAAGAGCCAATGGAGGCCAAAAAAAAAAAGAGTAAAATAAATGAAATGAACTAATAATTATGTAGTTAGAGATATATAATCAGTTTGTCTTCTGCTGACAACCTAAAGCTCAAAATTCTCCAAATGTTTTATTAAATCTAAAATTAATTTTAGTATAAAACTTTTAATATAGGACTGACTAAGCCTAACTTATGTATGTTTTGCAAAAAACCAATATGCTCAGTTTTATGAAATCTTCTGCAATTTCGTAAACAAATTTGTATTTGGCTAGCAATGAAAAAGGGGTTCTTTCTTCATCAGTAGCCATAGCCTAATAGGGTTTTTTTTCTTCAAGCCAATGGTCTTCCTTCAGGCTTCAAGTATCATATTCTTCACCATAATAAATATTAGATTTAATGCTAAAAGTAATATATAATTAACAACATGTTGATAAATATTATCAATACATTCAGTGTTATCAAATATTTATAATGGTACCATTTGGCCATTACGTTACGTGCATTATTATTATTATTATTATTATGTTAAATTTTGACTTTGAACTTTTCAAAGTCTTCTCCAATGTACCCATAATTAAATATGAAATATATATAATTTTCAAAAATTTTAGAAGTGAAAATGAAAATTATATACATATAATAAAAATATATATATTCTCTCTCTCTCTCTATATATAGAATATTATTAAAACTGCATATCTTATGAGTTATTTATTAAATGAATAAGTATTGAAATTTATTTATATAAATTCATGTTTCACATGAAAATTATTTAATTATTTTATAAATTATTAAAAATAAACATCCATTGACGTCAAGCTAATTAAGCCTAGTTGTTTTTCCACATTAAATTTCATGGTCATTATAGTGTAAAAATAAAATTTTCAACCACGTATTTTACATTCAACAGTAAATAAATAAAACAAAGCAAAATCAACTGTTAAAATTTTTTTAAACAAATAAAAATCTTAGATTTTTGGGAGTAGATAGATAAATATGTAGTAAAACTAAATTGTAACCGTTATTTTATTTTTTATTTTTTTATTTAATTATAAGTATTGCGTCCCATCTTATTGTTGATAGGATTAAATTTTATTTCGGGATTCGTGACTACTCCTTTTAATATATAAATTTTTCACACGATCGATTTTAAAACCTGTCTTATCACTTGGATTACATTTTATTGATAATTTTAAATGTAATTTAATATTCAATAGTATAAAATTATGTAAATATGAAAAAAAAAATTATAATCTCATTTTTATAGAAACTAAATCTTGAACTTTGAATGTTTTATATCTTTTTTAATTTCTTTTAAATAGGATAAAGATTAAGATTTAAAACTAAAATGATATTATAGAATTGAAAAAACAATATATAAAATTCAAGATGTCAGTATGAATTCATTAATCCATTTTATAAAAAATAAAAATACTAAGCTTTGATTAGGTCGAGATATAGTTTGATCACCAAATTAGACCTAAACTCAATAATAAAGTCTAGCTCAAAATTTCAAGTCTGAACTAACAACAATTTCCATGAAACTTCTTCTTAATTTATAAATTTTTTTACAAGTTTCTGGATAAATGATTTGCAATTGCTGCAGAAATTAATTAATATTATGACTTGATTTGAACTGTTCAAAGTCTTCTACGAAGACATAATTTATATGAAGTACCATGTGATTTCCAGGCATTTTAGAGTTGAAAATGAAAAATAATTAAGAATCATAACAGTAAAGAAAACGAAATGATAGAAAGAGTTCATTTTAATTTTTAAACCAACCATATTGGAATTGACCAATAAATATTTTTCTATAATATTCAGATCATCTTTTGTTGAACAACGGTTGGAATTTGATGGCAATGAAGTATTATCGCCCAGTTGTAGCTGTAAATATAAGTTATATTATCCAGCAGCTTTACGTTGTGCAAGATAGCCCAAATGTACTAGAAGCCCCAAATTGAATTGAAGTCCAGCCCATTTTCATTATTGTATGTCTTAATATTAGTATAGATACTATATTTGTAGCTTCTGATGTATAGTATTTCACTCTAATGTGTAGTATGTAAATAAGTTTTTCTCTTTACTGTAAACAGATGAGACATTTAATAGAAACAAAAGATATTTTTTTCTCTCACCTCTCTCATGTTCTAGTTCGAATTCTTATTTTATTCACGGTATCTAAGCGTTGAGATATGAAGAGTTCGAACTCAAAAGTAATTGAAAGGAAAATTAACAATCAATTGATAGAATAAGATACAAATTTTGTTGGAGGTATGAAATCTTCAACAGACCAACAAAGATCATAATCAAAGAAATCACATAAATTAAGAGAAACGCAAAGAAGATCTATTGGTGTTACAGAACTTTGATCATCCATGTATGATTTATTAAAGTTCATAAGTTCATACACAAATAGACTTATAAGTGGATAATTGTTGGAATTCACTTACACAAAATCAATTGGTTTATTCTAAATCTAATACACACTCACTTATAAATTTTTTATATATTTCATTATTATTAGATATGTGATACTTTTCCCAATATGATTTACGTGTTTTCTCCTTTGATTGGTAGCAAGTTTATGTCTTGGAGTTGATTTTATGAAGATCACTCTTAGAACAAAAGTGAAATTAAGGTTTGTGAATGGGAAATGTCCTATGCAAAAAGAGGATTCTAAGAAATTCGTTCAATGGTATATGATTGATTGCATGGTTACTTTCTGGATTTTGAATTTGATTTTCAAAGAATTAGTGGATGCATCTATATATGCATGTAGTGCTACGGAGTTATGGAATAAATTGGAAGAGAGATTCAGTGAAAGTAATGGACTTTTCCTGTATCAAATACAGAGAGAGGTTAATTTTGTGACTTAAGGAAACATGCTTGTTTCCATGTACCACACCAAACTCGAGAAGTTTTGAGATGAGTTAAATTGTTAGATGCCTTTACTTATATGTACGTGTGAAGCAGCTAAACCAGTGGTTCATATAAGTTGTTATGCAATTCTTTAATTAGCTATTATATCTTCTTGGATTCCTCATTTGTATCTTAGAAGACTAAGAAAAAAACAACAATTTTTAGATCTTCCGCTGAAATTGAATACAGAAATATGATAACAATAGTATGCGAGTTACAACATTTTTCACAGTATTTCTCCTATATACTTTCATGTTTCACTTCATTTTCCTATTTCTTTTCATTGTGATAATCAAATTATCATATTCATTGCTGCCAATTCTGTTTTTCATAAAAAAATGAAACATATTGAGATTAATTGTCATATTATAAGAAATAAGTTTAAGGAATGATTTATTCTTCCCACTCATATTAGCAGTGAGATGAAGCTTATTGATTTGCTTGCTAAGTCTGTTTCATCCAAAGCTAATTATCTACTTTTGTCTAAGATGGGTATGTTTCTACAGTCTCTATCTGATAGGGGATGTAAATGTAAGTTATATTATCTAGAAGCTTTACATTGTGTAAGATGGCCCAAATGTTCTAGAAGCCCCCGATTGAATTGAAGCCCAGACCATTTTCATTCATGTATAACTATTAGTATAGATACTATATTAGTAGCTTATGATGTAGTATTTTACTCTATGTACAGTATATAAATAAAGTTTTCCCCTTCCTTGCAAGCAGATGAGACATTTAATAGAAACAGAAAATATTTTTTTCTCTTACCTCTCTTACCATCTAGTTAGGGTTCTTATTATGTTCAGTAGCTTGATCCATATGATTTTATTTTTAATTAATCATCTACTAATTAGAGAATTCTTTTTAATATACTATAATGTATTGATCTCCAATGAAATTTGCTCTTCTGTTAGAAAATAAAAAGAAAAACCCTCAGATTATGTCAAATAGTCAAAGTTTTATGACCTGACAAATTTTACCTATAGAAAAAACACCAGTGCTCTCCATTGTTGTCAATAAAAAAAATTAAAAAAAAAATCTTTTACTTATCTAAAGTGCAGCTTCCCATCAGAATTATATTATGTTTGCTTTAATAATATCAATATTCTTGTAATGTTATCCTAATAATTATGGATTGTCCATAGTACATTACTTTCTTTTTTATTTTGTTAGTGAACTCCCTAATTACAATAAAAACATTATACTTTTTAATCTAATCAAAGATATATACTTAATATAACCATATAATTATATATATTTAATACAAACCATATAATTATTTCTATTTAAAATGCATAGATAGTCTACTTTCAATCCAATAAGAGATGTGGATGTGAAAAAACTTATCATTGCTTACTAAAAAATAAATAATTAAGCTCTACTAAAATTTAAAATTATAATCTCCTAATTCTTAAAGTGATTTCATTAATAAAATTGAATTAAAACTCATTAATTTATTAATTTTAATTGATTATATTTTAATTGAGGATTCAATCTCATGCAACCTCTTAATCTAAAAACTCCAATGCCACGATGAAATTTGATTATTGATTCACAAGTATATTAATTTAATTTGTAATGTAAGGAGTTTCAAAGACGAGTAGAATAAAAGGGGCAGACAGGTATGGAGGGTACAAAAAAAAAAAAAGTTCGCAAGTTGATAAAAATGGAATCTAATTGTGGGATATTATTTCTGAGCAAGAATCAGGAGACAACAACACCTTCCAATAGAATTCCAGGAAACACATCAATAATGGGTTTGAAAATTTTGAACAAGTTCTCGTGAGCATAATGTGGTTCTTTAAAGGCTGACATAACTTTGAATTGTATAAATATATATTTATATAAATACTTTGTTTTCAGAAAGTTTAAGTTGGATTAAAACTCAAATTTGAATTCTTGAAACCTTGAAAATAATTATATTATCATTAAATAAAAAATTCATTGGTTATATATTGCTGGGTTGAGGGGAACTGCTGTGTATTTTTATACAGCAGCTCCTCATGTGACCCATTTTAGCTATTTAAAAATTTTTAAAAAATTATATTTTGATAGTGTTTAATGTAATGAATCTATTGATATATTTTTCATGCTAAACAAAAATCATTTGAACTGCTAAAAATGCATTAGAAATTTTATATATTATATTTAACGGTCTAGATTTAACGCATTTCGAAATATAATTTAATGTAATTATTTTAAAAATATTAATATCATGTATCAAATAAATTAATATGACGAATTTCGAAATTTAATTTAATTTTATCAACTATAAGACGAGAATAAGAATATTTATGATTAAATAATAAAATAATAATAATTTACTGAGATTAAAGAGTTAATTTTTTAAAATAAAAAATTACTTTATTAATTTTTAGGCATTATATAGTAATTTTTAAAAAAAAAAAAAAAATAGATATCAAGAGGGCAATAAGATAAATCCGCCTATTAGTGTTAGTATGTTAGAGTTCAAAGCGCAATAATATAATGAGTTGAAATTCTAATATTCTCCCTCCTCAAAGTTTGTATAATTGTTTGGCTTCTAGGAAACTAGCCTATATATGGTGCTATAGGTAATATATGCATGGCATGAAAGAAGAAATTAAAATCATTAATTGTAGTATGCAGGGGCGGACGGAGGATTTTTAAAAAGAAAAACACTCTTTCATATTTAGGAAAAAATCTTAAAAATTTTAGAAAAAAATACTATGAATTAAAAATTAAAAAATTAATTTTTTAAAATAAAAGAATTATTTTATTAATTTTAGTAAATCAAAGGAACTAAATAGTAATTTATTTTAAAAAAATTTAAAAATTAAAAAATCAAAAAAGAAAAACTAAAAGAATATATGATTAGATAATATTTTATTATTTAAAAATTAAAAAAAAAATTAAAAGAATATATGATTAAATAATTTTTTATTAGAGATTAAAAATTAATTTTTCAAAATAAAAAAATATTTTATTAATTTTATAAATTTTAAAAATTAAATAATAATTTTATATTAAAAAAAATTATAAATTAAGAGGACACTATCCTTGACTTTATGGTCTTTCTGCCTCTAATAGTATAGTAAAAGTTAAAGAAGAAAAAAACACAAAATTGTTGACTTACTAATGTTATACCCAATTTATGTAAGCACTGATCATTGACACCTAAAGAATTGCCAATACATACATATATGAAATGAAGCAAGATAGAGGAAAGAAATTAAACAATCCTGCGCAGTGCATTGCAGTACAGGGTGAAGTGTGTTATACATTAATTATATATTATACTATTGTATAAGCACTCGTGTAGTTATATCTCTTCTGCAAGTTCATGTCATCTTAAAAATAATTATCCAACTTGCTTGTATTAAAGTTTATGGGATCATATATAAGTGAATTTATAAATGAGTAAGTGTTAGAACCCATTTGTACTAAGTTCAACACTCACTCACTTAGAAATCCTTTATTTATTTTATCATTATTCGATGTGGGATACTTTTCTCAACATATCCCCTCAAATGCAACTGAGTTTTGGCTCATGACCTAACATCAACAAGCCGGTTAACACTTGCTCATAAATGGATCGGTTGATATCTCTTTTTCAGTTTCGATCCGGACTGGCATAGGGCTCGAACATAGATCACAAGATCTATCCCATTTGAGTATGAAGCTCTGATACCATATTAAAGTTCATAAGCCCATATATAAGTGGACTTATAAATGGGCAAGTATTGGAACTCAATTGCATAAAATCAATTGGTTTGTACTAAGTTTAACACTCACTCACTTATAAGTCATTTATTTATTTTATCATTATTTGATATAAGTTATTTATTTATTTTATCATTATTCGATATGAGATTTTTTTTCTAATAACTTGTGAGTTGTTTAGAGGGCACCAAATAGACACAAAACGTGCACAAATGATAGCCATAAGAATATCTCTATCATCGATCATACTTTCATATTAGTTCATAAAAAATATCAAAAGAGATTATTGAATGCACTCAGATGTATAAAAATATCGTACTTTTTCTTACAATTATGTAAGATTCATTTTTATGGGTTTATGTAATAACCACATGTTGCGAATGTAAAATATATATATATATATTTTATTACAAAAAGAGGACAAAGTAAGGAAAAATAAGCTAGAAATAGCAGAACCGTCGTTGGGTAACTTTTCCGTTATCCTCACTAATCAACTTCTATAGCTCATGATCTACAACATAGACAATATGAACACCCAAAAACATAGCTCGTGCTTTCATGGCTATCTAATCAGCACATCTGTTGGCCTCTCGGAAGTAATGCACGATACTAACCTCCCATTCTTTCTTAAAAATATATTATTTTTATGTGTATTGAAAACATTGAATAAATTTTCATGGCAATTTAGCTATGACCAAATAGAGAATCTATCATTGCCTAATATTGTGTGATTACTATGTGCGATCCTGGGAAAATTAGGCCCTAGTTTCTGATTCCAAAGAATATCTTCTCATATATATTGAAAAAAAAATAAAATAAAATAAAAACTCTAGCCGTCCACTTTTTTTTTTTTTTCCCTTGCACATCCACACGTACAAGAATTTGCATGCCTTTGTTTTTGTTTTTGCTTTGTTTTTTCCTCTCACCATGTTTAAATCAAAGAGAATCAAGAGGGGCCTATCTTAATTTGCTACAGTTTCTTTTCTTCTCTGTATATGATTGAAAACTAAAAAGATGGAATCTCGGGCTGAACAAAAAGTGAATTGCTTGAAAGATGGAGTCTTGTCTAGTTCAGGATTTTATTTATGCATTTGTACTACGTTTCAAAAAAATTATTCTTTATAATCATTTTATCAGGATGGACCAACATATTTTATAAGATATATTTAGTTTTATAAACAATTTTTTATTATTTTGAGATAATTTTAATTATTTATAATTTATATATAGAAATATTAAAAAATAGAAATATATTTTAATTGCCAAGTAGATTTTGTTCGGATTTACATACGATGTGTCTCTATATCCTAATGTAATATGTTATGCATAAACCTGTAAGTATATATATTATGGGCAAATAATAATGTGAGTTAAGTGTTGATCTCATAGGGAATGGATTGACAAGTATTAAATATTTAACATATTAGATTATTTAAAAATCGAATAAAAGTTTTGTTTTTAAGCATAGAAATTAATGTAAACAAATTCAATCAAAAGAATAGGATTTAGACTTAATCAATTGACTACCTATGAATTTTTTCTTTTTTCTTAGTTGATTTTATTTATTAAAACTAATAATTAGATTTCCCTAAGTTTTATGACGTTCTCTCAAAACATAACATAAATATTTATGCAAACTTTATCTTTAATACGGTGATCATAAGCAATTAATATAAATTCATTAAATTTTACGGAATACCTTTTATTAATTACAAATGAATATTTTTTTTCTCTAAGCAACACAAATCCTGGGTCATTATTTTAATTTATTAATATTATGTTTCTACTAATCAGTTATTGATTAATTACAAGCTTTAAGTGCTTAGATAAAAGATCAATTCCAACTAATAATTTTAATTAATCAAACATAGATAATTATAGGTGAATAAAAATATTACATTTAAATTTTAGAGAATGAGTTTAATTACTCACAAAAAAATAAAAAATAATTGAAACAAAAAATAAATATTGAACTTTATTAAATTGTAAAGAAGAGTTTAAGGATAAACAAGTGTTAGAATTGGATTAATGCAAACTTCAGGTCATTACTCTTAAGCTCTTTCTCCCCAAAATCTTCAAAGGAAACAAAGAAAACTAGAACTGTAAAACTTGTACAGAAGTCTTGGATAATTTTACATTAATACAACTCTATCTATATGTAGAGGTTTAAATATGGAGTTTAAGAAGGTTTAGAAGTCCTTGAGAAGATAGGAAGAATATCGATGCGTATTAATGACTTTGAAATAGGATCATACTAGGTAGATAAGTTTTGAAAAGAGCTGAAAATCATATTTTTTGATAGACATGCACAACCGTGTAGCTTGGCCTTGCACGACAGTGCATGAAGCTCCTAAATTCCAAGAATCAAGCAAAGTACAAAAATTATGTGAGGTCATGTACTACTCCATTCCCAATCTACATGCATGGATAGGCTTGAACAAAAGTGCACAGCCATGCATCTTCATTGTGCACAGTTATACACACCTCTAATGCTTCAAATCACGTTTCTTTGGCCTTCTTTCGACACCAACTTCGATCCATATGACTTCAAACTTCCAATTAACTTGGACCTGAGCTACAAACTTTCAATTTCCTAATGAATTATAAAAACAACCCTCCAAAGAAAAAGATAAATAAAATAATAAAAAAATGAAAAGATGAATTAGATTAATGAATTACTTTCCATATTAAGTTATACTTGCACTTATCATAATACCCCAAATTTATTCATTGTATTCTTAGTTATGTTCTTATTATGCTCATAGATGTGTTTAACTTTTAAGTGGTATGTTAAGGATAACTAATGGATTATACATTATGGATTGATATTTACCAAATTTAGATAGTGTTTAAATTTATATGATCTTTATAATTGATTGCTTAGATTGTTAGTATTTGATTTGAGGCTTTGAAATTCTTGTTAAGTGGCTAAGTCTTTTTGGAATAAATTTTGATGGTAGTAACAAGCGTTATCCATATGGCAACAAACATGAATTTTCCCTCTGCTTAAATTTTTTAAATTAAGCTTAGCACGCAATGAGTATGAAGCTTAAGTAATGAACGCCTATGAAGTACTGATACCGACATGCGACACGCGATAAGAGACAACACGATATTCCGACACGTTAATTCTAAAAAAATTTAGATTTCAACATGTTAGGATACGTTTCAATATTAAATAATATTTTTAATATATACATTATATATTATCATTCATATTCATTATTTTTTAACAAATCAAATAAAACAAACTATATCATTAATTTAACAATAAATATTTTCATCAATTCAACAATAAAAAAAAAAAAAAAAAAGCTACTTTCATCATTCCATCACATTAATAAGAAGCAAAGAAAATAAAATATCCATAAATTTGGCTAGAAGTGCAATCGACAAAAACCATAAATTTATATACTACATATTCAACAACAATTCAATCATTTTAATTTGATGAAACATTTGCGTCTTCATAACCTTCATGTGTTCCATCATCTCCATCTAAAAAAACAATTGACTCCATCTCCAGCTCATCAAGTGAAAGATTAGCAATTTCAAGAATTCCAACATCTTCAAATGCGTCAAATCTATCTCCACCAATATCCCACATTTGGTTTTCTCCTTGTGCATATTGCGGACTCTTTCTTGATAAAAGACGAAAGTTGTTATGGATATAAACCAAGTCTTCTGCATGTTTTGGAGTCAACTTGTTTCTTCTCACGGAGTGCACAAAAGAATAAGTACTCCAATTTCTTTCAGCACATGATGAAGAAGACGGTTGTGCAAGAATTCGTAAAGCTATCTTTTGAAGCATAGGTGCATATGCATCATGAAGTAGCCACCATGCTATACCGATTTAGAATGGCATCAACATCTTCAAATGCGTCAAATCTATCTCCACCAATATCCCACATTTTGTTTTCTCCTTGTGCATATTGCGGACTCTTTCTTGATAAAAGACGAAGGTTGCTATGGATATAAACCAAGTCTTATGCACGTTTTGGAGCCAACTTGTTTCTTCTCACGGAGTGCACAAAAGAATAAGTACTCCAATTTCGTTCAGCACATGATGAAGAAGACGACTGTGCAAGAATTCGCAAAGCTATCTTCTGAAGCATAAGGGCACATGCACCGTGAAGTATCCACCATGCTTTGGGATCCATGCTATACCGATTTAGAATGGCATCATAATCTTTAAAATCCCCACTCATACTTGCAAAGTCAACATACTCCAAATTAATTTTATTGTGCTCCTCCAAGTTAGGAAAGTATCTCTTGATGCATTTTTGTCCTTCTTGATTAATCTCTTTATCCTTGTGTGGAGGAACTCGATTAGGATCTTCATTAAGCCATTGTTCACTATAGTACCTAAGAAAAAATAGACAATTAATAAATCATATCAATTAAGAGAAGTATTAAGCCATACAAATTTA
>CANXYC010571197.1:0-14517 GCA_948193065.1 Aleurites moluccanus | reverse complement strand
TTTAATATATTTTTTAAAATGAGATATATTAATGTGCAAAATATCACTAATATTAAATAAAATAAGAAAATTACAAATTTTGAAAAATTATAAATTATTAAAATTTATAAATAAAAATTAAATTAATTATATTGAAAAATTTCATAATAATACTTGCAAATAAAATAAAAGTATTTTTTTTATATATTTTCTCATAATATTTTGTAAAATAGTTAAATACATAGATTTTTAAATGATTATAATAATTATTATAATATTAACTTATTTTTTAAAACCACAAAAAAAAAATAGACATTTTAAATATTTTTAATAAAAATAAGTAAAATAAATATAGAAAAAAAAATAAGATAGTAATTTTTTTAAGAAAAAAATATGTGAAAATTTTCAATTTGATTTGTTATTTAATACTTAATTTTAATTTTTTGACCTAATTCTAATAATTTAGTATTAATTAATTGATGAAATTAATAAATATTATATGTTTATAAAAATAAATATATTATTTAACATTTAAATAGAAAAATTGATATAAAAGAAAAGAATATAATTGAAATTAATAAAGGTATAAAAGGTAAGTCAAGAGCATTAACAACCATAAGGATAAATAATATAAAAATTATATTAGTGAACAAACTACAAGGACTAATGCCTTATTAATTAGTTCTTACATACTTTTATACAATAGAATACAAAAATAAAATAAAAATGTGATGATAATTCAACCTGTGCATTTTTGCTTTTAGTTATAGAATTACACGTGCCTTGTATTTTTTTTTTATAACAATTGAAACCATACATCTTTTTATAATAATGTAGTTTAGATCATGTTATGCAGAACCCTCAATTTATGAGCTATTTCTTTTACTCTTTTTCACTGTAATGAGTTATTTCCTGCCATTGCATATTTTGCTCTTGTATGGCTTTATGTATATATATACATATATATAGTTGTTTTTCTTTTTCCACTATAATTATATATTTTTTTTAAAAATTCAAGACTTATCATATTGAAAAGAAAAATGACTATTGTATGATGTGTAGTTCTTTTATTATCAAGAAATTATTAGAGATATTTTCTATAAAAATTATATAAATTGAGATATTTATATAATTATTTTTATCATTTAGAACTTTATGTTATCTATCAATTTTTTTTTTTTTTTTTTAAATGGTTAAACTAGATCAAGAATTTGGAAAGTATGTTCAGAAGATAAATGGTTGAGATCATTTAAGTTTTCTATTCTTAGATTTTCCATTTCCTTCAATTTTTAAAAACTAAATTACTATACTATATATATGATTACATGATATTTACGCAGGTGTAGCAGGGCCAGCTGGGTGGAATTTTGACGAGAATTGCCAAACTCTCAAGACAAAATTTGAAGAATTAAAAAAAATTAAAGCTGACATAAATGTTCAACTTGAAAATGAAGAGTCATTCTCCGGTAAGAGACGAAATAATGTAGTTGAAAATTGGTTGGTGAATGTGGATCGAATTAACAATGAATTTCAAAGCTTAGATCAAGAGGTAGAAGAAAGTGGACGGAAATTTCTATTGGTAAAGAAAGTGGAGAAAATGACTAAAAAAATGGAGGAACTCATTGAGAAAGGTAGATTTCAAGGTAGTCTTGTTCTTGTTGATGCTTATGAGACAAATGACGTGGCTTTGATAGCCCCAGAATTGGAGGGTCAAGAATTTCAAATAAATAAGGAGAAGATACTGGAATGTTTAATGAAGGAAGACGTCTTCATCATTGGCATTTACGGGATGGGGGGTGTGGGAAAAACCACACTGATCACACATATCCATAATGAGCTTAGACATAATATAAAAGTTTATTGGATTACTGTGTCACAAGATTTTTGCATTAAAAATTTGCAGCAAAGTATTGCCAAAACTATTAAATTCGATCTTTCCAATGAAGAAGATGAGAGGAAAAGAGCAGCAAAACTATCAGAGGCATTGAAGAAGAGACAAAAATATGTCATCATTCTAGATGATTTATGGAACCATTTCCATCTAGAGGAAGTTGGAATACCTGTCAGAGTGAATGGATGCAAGTTAATTCTCACAACTCGTTCATTGGATGTTTGTTGTAGGATGAGTTGTCAAGAGAAGATCCATGTGAATCCTCTTTTTGAAGAAGAAGCTTGGAGCTTATTCCAAAACAAGCTAGAAGAACCACTTTCTCCAAATGTCATTGAGATTGCAAAATCTATTGCAAAGGAATGTGCTGGTTTGCCGCTTGGTATTATAACTACTGCTGGAAGCATGAGGGGAGTGGATGATATTTGCGAGTGGAGGAATACATTAAGGGAACTGAAAGATTCAACATTTAGAGAAGATGATATGAATAATAAGGTATTTCAAGTATTGAAATTCAGTTATAATCGCTTGACCGATTCAACACTAAAACAGGGCTTCCTATACTGTGCATTATATCCTGAAGATCATAGGATAAACAGAGAGGCATTGATAGAGTATTTGATTGATGAAGGAATAATAGAAAAATTGGAAAGCAGGAAAGCAAAAATCGATAGAGGCTATTCCATTCTAAATAGACTTGAAAAAGTTTGCTTGTTGGAAGGTGTTAAAGACTCTCGAATAGGAAGATTTGTGAAGATGCATGATTTGGTAAGGGACATGGCCATTCAAATTATGAAGTCGAATCAACGAGCCATGGTTCAAGCTGGTAAACAGTTAAGACAGATGCCAGATAAGGAGGAATGGACAGAAGATCTGGTGATATCTTCATTAATGTCTAACTATATTGAGGAGATTCCTTCTGATTACTCACCAAGGTGTCCCAATCTTTCTACCTTACTTTTGTGTGGAAATCAGAGACTCAAATCAATTTCTGCTGCTTTTTTTGTGAAATTGGATGGGCTCAAGGTGCTTGATCTTTCTTTTACAAATATTGAAGAATTGCCAAGTTTTATCTCTTACCTGGTGAATCTAAGTGCATTGTTGCTGTGTTCTTGTGAGTTTCTAAGCCACTTACCATCATTAGCAGCGCTTAGGGCTTTGAAGAGGTTGGATCTCCATGAAAGTGGTGTTGAAGAAGTACCTGAAGGCATAGAATTATTGTCTAATCTCAGATATTTGGATTTTCAAGGAACGAAAATAAGAGAGTTACCACCTGGGATATTACCAAAACTATCCAATCTACAATTTCTCAATCTTGGCGTGTTACTGCCAGTAAAAGGAGAGGAAGTAGCATCACTGAGAAAGTTGGAAACTTTGACATGCAATTTTAATGATGTTGGTGAGTTCAACGCATACAACATGTCATTAACTTGGTCTAATCTAAGCCAATATCATCTTGAGGTAGGAGGCAGGGACAGTGACGGGTACTATATCGATTATTTTAAACTAAGGGACAAAATAGTTTTGTTTTGTGGTAGTAATAAGTATGGTATCTTTAAAGTGGAAGATATTCTATTTCTTCCAAAAGACGTTCAAGAATTGATATTTTTTAATTGCGACATCAAAACAAATTATTTTTGCTTGAAAAATGCAACTGAACTCAAGTCCTTGCATATTATATGTTGTGATGGGATGGAATGTTTGCTTTCCTTGTCCTCCTTCCCTTGTATGTTTCAAAGCCTCGAGGAAATTACAATTATGCCTAGGGTGGACTTACAATTCCTCTTTAGTAGAGAAGCAACATTATCTCCACCTCAAGCTACCTTTTCCCTTCTTAAAGAATTTGATATACGAGAATGCTCAAAAATGAAGAAGTTGTTCCCTCCTGAATTGTTGCCAAACCTTCAAAATCTGGAATACATTATTGTTGAAGATTGTGAAAATATGGTAGAGTTGATAGGAACACAAGAAGAAGAAGAAAGCCATGAAAGCAGTGACAATATTCAATTCACTCTCCCAAAATTGAAGTCCTTTAAATTGAATAGGTTAGGAAAATTGAAGAGCATTTGTCGAGGAACATTGGTTTGCAATTCTCTCCAAGAACTTTGGGTATGGAATTGTCCAAAGCTAAAGCAAATGTCACTCTCTCTTGTGTTGATGGACAATAATGGCCAACCAATTCCTCTCCCTTATCTTAAAAAAATAAAAATATATCCAAGGGAATGGTGGGAGTCGGTTGAGTTGGACCATCCTAATGCCAAGGATCTCATCTTTCCCCTTCATGATTTCTGTAAATGGTAGTATTAAATTAATGGTGGTTTTGTTTGTAATGAAATTTTCACTTTTGTATAAAATGTATAGTTAGATCTAATGCTTCTTTTCTGAATCTTTAATATTTTTCAGCATTTAATTAACAGGAATATATATATATATATATATATATATATATATATATATGTGTGTGCGCGCGCGCGCGCGCTTTTATTTTTATATATACTATTTATTTATTATAATATGCTCCTTATTTAATTTATAATTTAATAATAAGTTTTTAATTGCCCAAATAAATATATAACTTAAATAACTTCATCATTTATCCTAATAACCAATAAATCTATAAAACCTCTATTATTCTGGCCTTTCTCTAATTTTCTTTCTTTCTTAGAGTTGGATCCATCATGCGTGAACTAATTTTTTTAAAAATATTTTGAATTTTATTTGAGTGAATTTACAAATTTAGATTGAGGGAGGTGGGATTCATTTGTAATTTTTTTTTCAAAAATGTTATTTCAAAAATAATTTTGAAATTTATATATTTTTGCTTTGTCGAGAGAGAAACATGTCCTCTCTTCCTCCCAGCAATCATCCAATTCTCAGAATTTGCACTGACTTCGGATAGAACCTTATCTTGTTCCTGTTCCAGGGATAATAAATATGATTTATTTATCAATTTATTACTGGGAAGAAATAATTTACAACATCATTATGTAATTCACATAACCTGTTTAGAATTGCAGAGTCCATATAGTAAAAAATAAATGTCCTACATGCCGTTAGATTTCAATGTCCCCCACCAGAAGCCTCATAAACAGCAAGTCAATAAAAATATTATTAAAAGATTTTACCCCACTTCTAATTTCTGATTTAGTGTTGAGTCATATACTTGATACTATTTTGGTTTCCATTGGCATAAAGAGGAAAAGCGGAAGAAAAATAAGATGTATATAGAAACACTATTGTCAACTAAGCCAAATGGTGTCAGGACTAGTAAAGGGAACTTTTGTTTTAAAAAATGCTACCAAGCACAATTCATATTCTTTAACTTATGATTGCTTTTCCATCTTAGCTTAGTGAAGCCAACCAAGAGGGAAGCTTGGGGTAACCCAGAGGAGAAACCAAAAAATTGCACTCTTTATGTATAAGATCAAGTTGGTTAAAAGATCCTAGGGATAACAGCAACAGAGCAGAGAGAACATCAAGGACTAAATAGAAACGTTCAAAGAGCTCAGGGAACTCCCAAATCATCAAAAAAATATAAAGCAATCCAACAAATGAAACCACCAAATTAGCAAAAATGTGATGAAATGATATGAACTGGGCTCCGAAGGAAATTAAAGTAGTTGTCAATGCCATGTTATAAACATGCAAGGGAAAAAAAGAAAATTATGGCACGAGGGAAACTTGAAAACTCTAGGATTCTGCTGCAACTTATTTCAATGTTCATAAATACTTGTATATGTTTGGAATTTTCATCATCTCCAAGACCCTTCAATCTTTCAATCCTCCACCTCATGGAAACAAGTTGCCCAACTCTTAGACCAGCAGATGAGAGAGAAAGAAAACCAACAGCCAGGAATGGGTCAAGCACAGGCCTTTGCAATACAAGAGCACTCTTGAAAATCAAGTCCTCCCTCACAACGTCAGCTCCAATTCTTTTCACAACTACAGGAGGATGTGCTCCAATTGTTCTCTCACCAGAAATTCCATATCTGATGTTTAATATGCTCTGTGGTTGTTGTGCCTCCACTTCATCTGTAAACCAAAAGAGTTTTTATAAATGATATTGTCTTGAAGGGTACATAAAATCTAGAGTTTATGTAACAAACAGTAGAATCTACAAAATCTAGGAAAATATGGCTACATAAAAGCAAGAGAAAACATGTCAACGGGTATTTTCATTTGCTAAAATGTTTTGCAGTTCCTTTTCTTCCTAATGCACTAAATTAAGCAAGGTGCAAAACTCTTGAGCCCTTCGATTTTCCTCAATGTTACCCCCCAACCTTTAGTGCCCGTTTGGCATTGTGGTTAGATAGTTTTTGGCAAAATGTATTTGGAGAAAGCATATTTTTTTAACTTTTCTTTTTTTTTTTTACTATGGTTTGTTAAAAGCAACGGAAAAACTTAAAAAAAAAAAAAAAAAATCAAAATGCAATTTTAAAAAGCAGGTTCCAACACAAAGTCAAATAGACTCATAATCACATCAATATCAAAATTGGAGGATTAAGACTTCAAATATAGTCTAGATGCCTTCAAATATATGATCCCAATTACAAGAATTTATAAAATTTTGTGCATCAATTGAACATCTATGGTCAGAATTGGCAATCAGTACAACAAATTGACTAGATATGGCATTTAACGGCAACACATTCTTCCTTGATCCAAGAGACTTTGAATTTTGGAATAACAGTATATACCATATTTATTAATGCAAATATTAATCTTCACCAATCATCTTACCAAAGGAAATGCTCAACAATATTCCGCCTTTAGAGGTTGGGAAATCACAAGTGGAAAAAAGCTTGAAGTTGGTCTTCCATCCCCCTGTCCAGCATGAATACATCCATCTTGAAGGTCAAGAAAAGCATCATATATGGTCAGTGTGGCCTTCACTTGGGAGTGTAGTATCAACTGGAAATAATTGTTAAGGACGATGAACAATGTGAAAAAATAACGATAAAGACAATTCATAATAATCCTAATCACATATGTAATATGAATTATTAATTACCAATCTACTTAATATGAAAACAATATGTCAAAAGATTGAGAAATATGCAATGTAGGCAGGTGACCGAATATAATAGGCTAATAGCTTAGGATATTTATGGTATACCTGCAGAAGCAGAGTACCATCATTGCATTTATCTACAATGCATTTGCTTACGTGGAAAGGGTCAGTGAAATGCACAGCTATAGTCCTGCATATCAGGGCCAGCAGATTTAAAAAGAAATCCAATATAATGACTAACAGAAGAAAGGATAAAAATAAGAAGAAGGAAAATAAATCCGTAGTATATTATGAGATGTGATGGACAAGGATCAAACCTTTCAAATATCTGGTTGTGAGATACTCCAAACTCAAGTTTCAATGCTATCGTTCTCATTCCATCCACAATGCTCTGTGTCTGAGGGGTGACTGTTCATAACAAACAACACATTATAGGAAAAAAAAAAAAATCATTGGATGCAACAGATAACATATATACAGCAAACAAAGATGGAGACCACCAAAAATCTTGTAATTATTACGACCTGAAGTTGATCCTTTTGGAAGTGTGTCACTGATAGCACGAATTGGGGTCCAAACAACAGAATTCAAATCACTTGCCCAATCTGGAAATTCTATACTACCATCCTGCAGGCATAATTGCTCAAGTTCTTTCCTAGCAGCCAAAGAACAATCTTTTTTAGTGCTATTCAAGTTTTCCATGTCAGAAGCACTCTGTGATACATCGGCACAGGTTTCCATCTCAATGATATACGGCTCTTCAATCTTAAGAACTGGGCCAGTATCAATGTGCAAGACAGCATCTTTGAGAGAGTAGTCAATTGGCTGCACTATAATCCCAACCCACTGAGTTTCATTTAAAGCAAAGCAGATTACAGAGCTGCAGTGAGGTCAACCAGTGTTCTTGGTTTGGAAACCTACGAAAAGAAAGGCTCCTTTAGAAGAAATATGATACACAGAATCAGCCACAATGATGGCCAGTCAAGCCCTTGGTCATCTATAGCAGCACATTGACAAAATATGATTTGGCAAAACCATAGTTCTCAGTATGATCCCAAATATTTTACACTCCTTCTGATATAATGTTTCTGTCCTGTGGATAATGAGAAAGATTACCTTCAAGATAGGCCTGGTTGGCTTTTCATAACTCATAAAATCATCACTGTCTGCTGGGCCACCCTTGGAAAAACTATGTGATCCAAACCTCAACTGACCAATTTGCCCTGTAAGAACCCCTAAGACATAGGAACCTGACTTCTGTGGGGGTAAAGCAAGAGTAATTATGTTCCTACCAGGCTGTAGGACAGTGGCAGTAGAGCTGCTTAATGCCTGTAATATCAGATGAAATTCTTTTGTAAAGAAGAATGGTTAGCCCATGACATACCATTATGGACTTTTCATAGAAATGAGAATTGTTTATTCCAGGAAAAGCATACCTTAGCACCTTCATCAGCATTAAATGTAGCCATCAAAGTAAGGCTAAGAGAATCAAGAGTTAAATCATCAGGAAAGCCACTCCAAACAGTTACAGAGAGTTTCCCAGGATCCCCATTACATAACTCCAGTGCAGGTCCAGGATTTCCCGAAAATGTAATTAATGACAAGATGTCTAAGGGCACGGGATCCTTCATCTCACTGTGTGCAAGACAAACAACCTCTACCTGAAAAGCCTGGCATTCACTGGTTGAGAATAAAACTTTGTCTAAAGACAGCAGTCTTACACAGGATGATAAGTAGCCAGCTTGGTCATTCGGCATCTTCTGACACTCTGCTAAATTTGGCAGGACATCAGCTAGTAACTCCTGCCATCCTTCACCAGCACATAAGGCACAAACTTTCTCATATGACTTTGCAGCCAGATCAAAGTTTCCATGCCTGAAGCATACTGCTGCTTTTTCACAATCAAGGACCACTCCATGTCTTGTCCACCAGGACTGATGGTAATTGTCAGCAGCACCTTTGGTCAGCTCAAGATATTTTTTCTGCCATGAAGAGAATATAAAACTTGAAAAAGATGAGCGACAAAGAACAGCAGGGGGTAGAAGATTCAAACACTAGTATAATACTTAGACAGCGATGTGAAAGCCCAATTAGCAATGCAATATTCTAGAATAAGTCAAATCTAACAAGTCATTCAAGAAGTCAACTACAGCTAATTGTTAAATCTCAATAACTCAAATTCTACACCGAGTTTAATTTCCCAAGAACTGCAATTATCAGTCCCTAAATCTACATAAAATCTGAAAGCCAGTTGACATTGATGGCATACCGTTAGGAGTTATATATATAAAAAAAAAAAAACCCTCCTCAAATTGAGCAAAACAATTTTCTAAGCCATAGTATAAAGATCTTTGTTATTTTTTTTAATAACTAAAATTTGTATTAAAAATGACACCAAAAGGGGACCCTCATTCTCAAGTACACATTGAGCATATGCTACTATGACCTCCACAGAGAAAGGCTATCAACAAAATTTAAAGCCAAGTTGATCACAAGAGCTATTTCCTTTCACCTGAGAGTTAAGTGTATACAATCACTTTCCATTTATTATGCTTATCAAATTCGTTTCTCTAAGTACACCAAATGACCAAACAGTTGTCATTGCAAAAGTTTTTAAGCTTTGCACAACAAAAAAAAAAATGCATGATCAGAAATATTACCATTAACATCAAAATGTGGAATTAAAAAACAAGAATAAGCCTTTAAGCATCAATCAACAATAACTTTCACAAAAAGTAGTCAAATGTAGACAACTTCTCAAAACGTTAGATAAGATTTATGACATACTGAGATTGAAGCTTCCACGTCAAGGTTACATAAGAATTGCACCTCTTTAGAAGCCCAATACTAGGTTTATGGACTGAACAGAAAAGAAAAGAAAATCTTGGGTGAAAAATTAGGGTCTCCTGTAGTTTTTTCTTTAATTTGGGAAAAATGAAAATAGCATCACCTATTTGAGTTTTTTCTTTCTTCCTCCAGACCAGATAAGAAATTAGGCCTCAGAACTTCCTACATGAGATTTACCTTCATAACCATTTCCTTCTAAAATGCTCATTATCATTTCCAATGCTATCCATATCAAAACCATCATACTAGTTCCCATTACACCACCAGAATTTGAAAATTTTAAGCCTATCAGGCATTTAAAACACTTTAAAATAAATTGAATCTTACTATTGCAGAACAATTAGCAAGAAGTATGACGAGCAAGAGCTGGCATTTTGTAGATGGAAAACAAAATTCTAGGATTCCCTCAGAAGTGATAAGTAATTCTAGGATTCCCTCAGAAGTGATAAGTGGCATACTTGTGGGGAAAAGTCATTGAACAATTAAACTTTAAATTCACATAGAATAAGCAGAGCATAAGAGGAATGTGTTAAAAATCCAATAGTAGCTGGCCTAATCATACTCTTTTAGAAGTGGAATTAATCACTTAGTTGTACGAACAATGAAATTTGAGCATGAGGTATCCTGCAGACGTGGAAAACGCCAAAAAGACCAAAAACCCTGTGAAACCAAGAAGATGTGACTGTATGTAGGATAATTTCGATACCTCAAACTCCTCTAAAGATGAGAAGGATTTCCATAGATCAGCATCAGAAATGGTATGCTTGAGAGCATTTTCAGCAGCAACATATATCTCAGCAAGTCTCATAGGTCGATCCATTGAGCCATCTAAATTGCCAGGTGAAGAGTTAGTTCGTGTCATAGAAAATGTATTTGCTTTATGTGAGGGGGGCATACTTGATCCATCTAAAGCTGATCTGTCAACATACATATCAATTGTATTAAAACAAAAAACACCTCAAAAAGAAAGATGAACAGTTACCGAACATCAAGTATTTTTTCAGAAATTGTATCTTTAAAGAAACAATAGCAATATATTTAGTTCAATTCTTGAATCCATTACCCATCAATCAAGCTTGGGTGACCATCGAACAATTCAGACATGTTCCCAGCAGAAAGGGAAGCCCTCCTCCAATTTTCCTCATGCAAAAGTACAGACGGTTCAAGAGGCAATGGTTTCCTTTGAATGCCGAAGTACTTAGTTCTAGGAGTAGCTTGAATAATAGCCTACACCAAGATAAAAATAGTCAATGATGCTTTTGAGGAAACTTAAAGTCATCTTTTCAAAAAGAGAAAAATGAAAGCTCAATCCTAAAACCCTGGGCCATTAATAGGGGTTGCCCCCCTAGCTGTGCCATTCATTGCCTTGATGTTCAATTTCATCACATTTTATTTCATCTAGAAGTAACAGACTTCACAATTTTCAACCGCCCAATCAGAAATTTTTTTAAGGTTCTCATTCTAAACACACGTATTCCTCTGTAACTCCATATTTGGATGCCTCAACTCAAAATTTACCTTGTCCTTCACAAGAACCTGGGGAGAAGCATCAGCTGGAACTGAAGGCCAAACTTTAGGTTTGGGCCAAGGTAGCATGCTGAGAGAGGCACTGCTTACAAGAAAGCAAACATACAGTTCAAAGATAGAGACATAAGAAATCCTATAAACCAACATCATGATGCATTTACGACGCAAGTATAAATTCTAATCACTTGCCAAGAACAAGAGTCAAGTAGGTTTACTCTTCAAGATTGGATTTTTACCTGTTGACTGAACTTCTTTCTATCTCTGTTCCGTATCCAATAGCAAGCGCATGAACTGCCAAATATGTAACTATATTACATTAGAAGTCCTTTATGTCGTAATTTAAAATTATGGAAAAAGAACAATTCTAGAAGCAATCACCAGCACAATAGTCTCCCCACAGTATTCGAGACAACCCAGTTTTATTTTTATTTTTTTTTAAATGTCAATATTTGACTGTAATCTGGTCACGTGTTTAAAATATAAAAGATAGGCATATCAGAGAGTAAATCGTTAAACATCCCAAGGAAAAGAAAGTTTGTAAATCGTTAAACATCCCAAGGAAAAGAAAGTTTCACCTTACTCGACATAGTGAATAAAGATCACCCTGAAGGCGGTAGAATTCCTTTTCAATGTCAGGTGTCATAACTCCATCATTGTAATGAGAAGCAGTTGCATTGATTAGAGCCAAGCAAGCAGTTATTACTCAAACTTCTCGCAGACAAAAAGGCAACACACTCAAAAAGAACCCAAGAAAAGACTTGAAAAGGAGAAAAGGTAGGAGATGAGAAACATAATCATTCAATTAAAAATTTTAAATAAGTCATGTCATCAAGCAATGAGATATAACTCATACATAATGATTATCAAATGCCTCATGCAGTGTAAGGGCCTTAGAAAATCTTATTACAAATGGATAGCCTCTAGATGCAACCTAAAAGGGTCGATTCAGCTTGAACAAAATCTGCAATGCAAATACAAAAGAAATCATAAGAATCGGAAAAAAGTAAACATGTAATGGTAAATTGACAAGCAAACTCTCATGTGTAGTTATGAACTTTCAGTAACAGAAGCATCATAACACATCAACAGTGAGGAATCTCTCATTTTTCAGAGTGAAAGCAATGTAATTGTACTACTCAAGTGTGCCTTAGCAAACCATCTAAGGCTTTTCAAATCTACACTACCCATGCTAACAGTAGGTTAAAATTTTGAAACACTTTATAACATCAGTTGATTAGAAATAACTTGTAACAGATTAGTATCAGTTAAGGCTCTTGAAATACCTCCGTCTCTTTGTGCATATGCATCAGTGTACCTTTGTATTCCCTTAGTATGTATGGACATGCACAAGCACAGAAAGAGAGAAAGAGAGAAAGAGAGAGAGAGAAGAAAAATATCTGTTCATTTAACAAGAACATACAACCATGTATTCTAGATACCTTAAGTGTTTGTTTCAACATATTGAATTACTCAGACAATTAATTACAGAGCTCACTAGAATTACTGTCGTATGTAGTTTCTCTTATGCACAATGGATTTAAGAACTTTAAGTAAATTTCAGTTTTTCACACCTTTGATTGATAGGCAAAGAGGCACTGCCTAAATTCAAATTCTCTGAAAGAGTCATCTTAAACAATATGTGTCAACAGTTTGTTTCCAGGATTGACCAGTGCTGCCTGATCATCACCATGTTCTACTCCTCCAAAGTGTCTCTGTTTCCCAGCCACATTAACCGCAATGTTCGAATAATTATTCCAGAACACAAGACAAATGCAAGTATTGATACACAAATAAAAAAGCATTAAAGTATAACAATGATGACAAGTACTAAGAAACCTCATTTGAAATTAATTTCTTTTGACACCTCAACATGATAGAAAAGAATTTGCGATGCCTAAATATGGTAAAGGAAGCAGACATATATACAATTGAAAAATCAAATTTATTAATCATGTTGTAAATTTCTTAAAGGGAATCTTCTTGTATTCCAATTTCAAATGAAAGTATTAATTCAACAAAAATATATCAGTGTACCATATTGCTCCCTTTAAGTTAGGCAGTATAAGATGCTCTATTTCCCTTTCACATACCACGATGACCCCCTTTTCAGTACCCTCGTGCCTTTTTTCACAAAACTTTTTGTTAAAGTCCATGGACACACATACATGTGGGCTTATAAGTGAGCAAATATGAGAATCTATTTGCATAAAACCAATTGGTTTGTACTAGATCCAATATCCACTCACTTATAAGTTCTTTATATATTTTATTATTATTCAATGTGGGATCTTTAACTCTAACGCTCCCTCTTGACATGTGCTAAGCTCTTAACTAGCTCGTGGCACAATACGTGGCTACTAAATTGACAAACAAGCACAGACTAGGGGAGTGCAGAGTTGGCTTTGATACCATGTTAAAGTTCATGGACCTGCACATATGTGGGCTTATAAGTGAGTAAATATTGAAACCCATTTGTATAAAACCAATTGGCTTGTGCTAAATCCAACATCCACTCACTTATAAGTCCTTTATATATTTTGTTATTATTCAATGTGGAATCTTTAACTCTTAACACTGTTAACAGAGAATACCAGAATACAGTTAAAAACAAAGAGTGCCCAGAGGTGAGAAGACCAAATACTAGGATTACAAGGTGGTAAAGCAACAATGCAAGCTACAATTTGTTGAGATTGTTTAGTCACTCAGGAATTGGTAAAGGTTGAAAGAGTGTTTGTTGTGGTGATTCATTAATTCATTCAATGACCAGAGCAAAGGAGATATCTAAGGAGATTAGCTAACTCGATCCATTATAAGAAAATGGGAAGTAAAGAAACAAGTTGCCAGGCATGAACAAAAATTATCTAGTAGACTACCTATCCACCCCAATGTGGCCCGTAATAGAAAATAAAATCGAGCATAGTCTAATCTTATCTTCAAAAGATACATTGTGCTGCCAAATTAAGATTAAAGCTCTAATAGGAAAAGTCGGTCCAAATATTTATATTTTAAGTTAAACAGTTAAACAGTCCGAAAGAAAAGAAAGATTTTAGATTTATATGTCAAATATGAAATAAATTAATTTCATAATTCAACCAACATATCTCAAATGTGCAGTCAATCTAATGGCATTATCACTAGTAAATAAAATAAAGAAGAAGAATTGGTAACGCCGGGGGGGGGGGGGGGGGGGGGGGGGGGGGGGGGGGGGGGGGGGGGGGGGGGGGGGGGGGGGGGGGGGGGGGGGGGGGGGGGGGGGGGGGGGGGG
>CANXYC010571174.1:0-12502 GCA_948193065.1 Aleurites moluccanus | reverse complement strand
ATTTCATCAAGTCAATCCTATAACATATAAGGCAATCAATGGCACTTGAACACATGAATTAATTCATGAAACACATAAAGAAACCAACTCATGCAAACACCCCAAAGTCCCCTTAGGTTTAAGGCACTAGGGTTTAGGTTTTCAACTAGGGTTTAAGATTCTAGGGTTAGGGTTTTACTAAGGATATTACAATAGAGTCACTGAGTATCATCTATACTCACCCTTTTCATTGTTTAACCATTTCAGGAGAGGAGTAGGTTGCAAAATCTCGACGTCTGTTATTCCGTGGATTTCAACTACAGTCATCTGATGTATATATCTTATTTTGTATTATATTTTGGTGTTCGTTATCTAGCTGCTCCATGGGATATGTATGGGTTAGCTAGGAGATGAACATGTGTATATGATACTTGATGGTATATATGAAATATATGATGATATTGTGGTATGATATATGATTGTTACATTCAATTGCAAAAATTTATAGAATGAACTACAGAATAATAGAATGAATGGTAACTAATTAATATGGATAATATATTGTGGTTTATAGATTATGCATGTGATACTGGGTTCTACGGGTGCCAGTCGCCATTGACATCTCCCGTGCCCTAGAACCGTCATGGTCCGAGAAACTGGGTCGTGACAGAGGTGGTATCAGAGCTCTAGGTTTACAGACTGTGAATCTAGGTTACAAACAGTGGAATCTAGGTTATAGATGAATAGTACCCAAATTACAGAGGAATAGTGACTAAGGACAGAACGGGGTAGAATTAAGTATATCATGGAGCATAGGATTTCTTTGGTCGTCTATTGTTGTTATCGTCTGTTATATGTTATTATTCTGCATTTCTATCATATTCTGAGTATGGTTCTATTTTTTTTGACAGATTACAGAGATGTCTGACGATAGAGACAGAGATACCAAAGAGGCAGAGGTTGCCTCTAATGAGTCATTGATTAGGGAGATTGCAGTATCAGAGGGTTCGTCTAGATCCTGACAGACTACAGAGAGGGGCGATGACCCCTGGAGAGTAGAGATGATGAGGGGAATGATGGAGTTGTACAGGGAGTTAGCTTATTTGAGACGGGAGAGACAGAAGGTACCGCCACCACCTGCTCCAGCAGTAGTGCCTTCACCTATAGTACCAGAGGCAGTTCCAGTGGCACCGACTCCTATGCAGCCAGTTGGGGCTCAAATGGAGCCAGTTGTACAGGGAGGCTAAGGAGTGATTGATGAGGGTGGAGTATCGATGTTTAGCTTTCTAAAGCTAAACAAACCTGAGTTCAGGGGAGACAGGGGTACTGATCCTGTAGATTTCTTGAAGGAGGTGGAGAAGGTAGTGAGAAGACTACTATGTTCTGAGTTGAGAATTGTGGAGCTGGTTGGGCTATTGCTTAAGGGTAAAGCATGGACCTGGTTTTCGAGGCGAATGGAGCCTAGGATTTATGGTAAGCACCCACCTACATGGGCAGAGTTCAGACAAGGTCTTATTGATGAGTTTATTACTGAAGGGGTGAAGACTAGTAACTTGATCAGATTTGAGCAACTTGAGCAAGGAGACAGATCTGTAGAGGAGTATGCTGAGGATTTTATTCGGTTGAGTAGATATGCTACTCATATTGTACCCACGGAGGCTTATCTGATTAGTAGGTTTCGAAGAGGTCTTCAGGCTGCACTACATAATGCACTATTGGCTACAGACTTTACTTCCTTAACTATAGTGATTGACAAGGCTACATAGATGGAGGAGAAATACAAGGCTGAGAGGGCAAAGAGGGACCAAAAGAGAAAAAAGGGTCCCGTATCATAGGTTAGGAGGGGGGAGAGCAGCTCCCATCCTAGACAGGTAGAGCCAGTGCTATGATTTGAGCAGAGATCATCAGCTAGTAGTCAAAGGATGAGACTACAGAGTAGGGGATCGCCAGTAGTTCAGTCAATACGTGCTTACTTTCAGGGTTCTTCGAGACCAGTTACACAGGCACCCAGCATTCCTACATGTGGGTTTTGTGGTCGGAGACATGGAGGGGAGTGTTGGAGATGAACTGGTGCTTGTTTGAGGTGTGGCCAGCAAGGCCATTATGCTAACAGTTGTCCATTGAGGGTTGATCAGCAACCATCTGTCACGGTCTCACAGCCAGTGGTACAGACGAGTCAGAATCTAGGTAGAGAGGCTACAGCTAGAGGCAGAGGCATGGGAGGATAGGCTCCCAGTGGTAGTCAGGCTCCAGCAGGTAGGGGCCAGGGTAGAGTGTTTGTTGTCAATACCCAAGATGCCCAGAGATCAAACAACGTAGTTATAGGTACTATCTTGATTCAGAATGAGATTGTTGATGCCTTATTCGATTATGATGTAACTCATTCTTTTATGTCACCAGGCGAGCAATCAAGCCGCCGCCTCCCTAAATTTCTTAATGGGTTAAAGTGTTAAATGATGGGGTATAGAATCTAGGATTTCAAAGCTTGAAATTGAGAGAAAAAAGAGAGAAATCATTTAACTTTCAACTAGAAAGAATTTAATGGTTAATTTATAATACTCATGAGGTAACAGGCATTATAGGGAGTAATGCTCGTTATACACCCATTTTGAAATTATGGGAAATTTGAACAGAGACTATTTTAACTCTTGTTACCATAATTGGTAATGCCCATTATAGATGCATCAAGGGCAATCCAGAAGGGTAACACTCGTTACCAACAAAAGGGCTTCCAAACTAATATATTTTCCATTCAAAACCACATCTTAATAACTTCTAACACATATTAAACATGAATTTCTAGGATTTAGAGTGACTCTAAGCTCATTCATTCCCACCTAAGGTGAGACATGCCTAAAATACTTAAATCCTTAATCGAAATAAGGCCTATAATTCATGAATCATCATTCATTTCATGAATTAACTCCTCATATTTAAATACAACTACATAATCAACAATTAGCCTATCCATCTGATCATAAAAATATTATGGATCAATAATACATCTAACATATGCATGAATATGAACATATAACTATGCATAATATCACATATATGCAAACATATGAAGGTCAAAATCTTAGTCCAAAATAACCATAGCTAAACTTATCCCATGAAGAACAAGATTTTGAAGTCTTAGGTGTTACATGCTAGAAATATTAGAATTGTCAAGAAGAGTTTGAAGTTTCCATCCACGTTTGATTTGGCTGAATCAAGATTCTTCCTCTCTCTAAATAATTCAAAATTTTAGGTAAGTGATCATTTTGAAGGTAAGTCGTCAAAGATAATGAGATTAAGACAAAATTGAAGTTTTTGGCCCAAATCCATGACCAAGTAACTAAACAAGTAAGCCTAATTAAGTAGCCATATAAATAAAAGAAGAAAACTAGGTTTTACTCTTGAATGAACATAGCCACCATATGCATACCCACTAATAATAGACACACTCTCTCAAATCTTCGTGAGTGCTAGAACAAAGAGTTTCTCTACTATGAATTGTAGTTCTTTCTATAATTGTGATTGAACTTTGATCAATACTTTCTTGATGCGGGAAGCAATGTCAAATAATTTGTTGGTGACTTAAAAGATCCATGTTACATATCATATCTTTAACGCATATTTATTTTTGCAATAGTTAATATTTTTGCTATATTTTGAAAATTAAATATTGATTATTGTGAACACTCATTTTTTACACCCCTCAGACTCATGCCAACCCGAACGACACTCATCGAAACCAAACCCGTTCTCGGACGGATTCAAAAACGTATTAGAGCAAATTCGGACCAGAGCTGTCACCCTGAAGGGGGGGCATTACCGCCCTCCTTAAGAGGCAGTGTCGCCGTCCCTTTTTGGCATTGCCACCCTCCTTAAGGGGCGGCACCACCAGCCCATTTGGCGATGCCGCCGGCCTCTTTAAGCGGCGCCGTCCACTCTCTTTAGTTGTGCCGCCGAGCCATTTTTGGGCTGCTGCCCCTCCTCTCAGCCCGTCCTGCCAGAGGCCCCAGCGACGCCGCCACCCCCCTCCGGTGGCATCAACTTGCCTATAAATAGTTGACCCCCTTCAACTAGAAAATGGCTCTGAAATCTCTTGAAGTTGATTTTTCCTTCTTAGATTTCACTCTTTTCTCCCTCATATGCCTATTTTTCTTATTTTCTTTAACTCTCTTTGAGTTTAAAGAATAACTTTTTAGGGCGTTCGGAGCCCATTTTCTTTTGTTCTCTTTGAGCTAAAGAAATACTAAATCTGAGGCGTGTGGTGCCTCAAAATCATTTTTAATATAAAATCACTATGTTGGTTCGCTTGTTTTCTTTGAATTGTCAGATAAAAGACAATCCAACCGTCTTCCCGGGCTTCAACCGGTCTAAGGTGGAACTCCAATCCGGGCGAGCAATCAGACCGCCGCCTCCCCAAATTGCAAGATAAAAGACAATCTGACCATCTTCCCATGCTTCAATCAAGCTAAGGTGGAACTCTGATCCAGGTGTGCAATCCGACCGCCTCCTCCCCAAAGAGCAAGGGAGAAGATAAAAGACAATTCGACGGTCTTCTTGGGCAAGCAATCAGGTCGCCGCCTCCCCAAATTGCAAGATAAAAGACAATCTGACCATCTTCCCGTGCTTCAATCAAGCCAAGGTGGAACTCCGATCCGGGCATGCAATCTGACCACCGCCTCCCCAAAGAGCAAGGGAGAAGATAAAAGACAATCCGACCATCTTCTCGGGCTTCAACTGGTCAAAGGTGGAACTCCGATCCGGGCGAGCAATCAAGCCGCTGCCCCCCCAAATTGCAAGATAAAAGACAATCCGACCATCTTCCCGTGCTTCAATTAAGCCAAGGTGGAACTCCGATTTGGGCTTGCAATCCGACCGCCGCCTCCCCAAAGAGCAAATGAGAAGGTATCGTCTCTTAACTCATCTTCTTTACTTTGATAGAGCATCAAAATAAAGAATCAAAACATGATAAATTGGGCATAAAATCAACCCTCCTTTGCAAAAAGGAAGAACTGCATGGGTTTTTATTCCTATTCAATGGGATACGTAGGCAAGCTATGCAAGAGTTTCAAAACCAAAAATGATAAAAATCATCTCTGTTTTATTTATTGCTTTAATTAATTGCTCTGTTGAATGTATTCTTTGGGGAATGTGTGATCAACCTAGAACCCATAAGGGCTATAGTTGATATCCCCTATTTTGGGATCTTTGAATTGTACTAATTTAAATCATCGCTCTCTTAACTACTTTACTGCTTTATTTCATTGCTTTCTTTCATTCACTTGCTCGCTCATGCATCTTTATATCTCATCCTTAAAACTGCTCGTGAAAATGTTATAAATCAAGGTTAAAATTAGAAGCCAAGTTCAACCAAAAACCTAGTCCCAGAATCCTCTTTGATTTCAAAGACTAGTGCACTTATTTTTCCTTAGGATAAAATTGGAGTCAAAATGAGTTTTTTACCTTAAATTTTTCCAACAAAAATAACTTAAGGTGGCAACCTCAAAACATCAAAATCATTTTCAAAAGGTGCTAAGGTCCTCTCTCAATCCGTGAGAAATCGTCCTAAAAATGAGAGCATCCTGATCTCCCCCGAATGGGAGGGTGCTCGGGTGAGGCCTTACAACTGGCGACTTTACTGGGGAAAAACTTTTTTAAAAGTTAAAGACGACTACCAATTGGTTGAAAATCTTTTTTAAAAGTGACTTTTTACTTGGCTTTTAGTTTAACTTTGATTTTCATGCATCACTACATCACCAGTTATGAAATTCAACCTTTAGATAGCAAGTAGCATTGATCCGACAACTCTCTTTGAGTATGTTAGGAGATAGCAAAAACATCTACCCCACAACAAATCTTCAAGTCCTTTTTAAGATGTAACGAGCAATCGTACTGTTGGACCCACGTAAACTCATTATTTCACATGTGGTTATGTATATTACTGCTCTAGTGTGATGGGTACCCTTTAAACCAAACCATCTAGCCTTCATGTAATGAACATTAGATCTTTGACCTTAGGGCCCATGAACCATAATAATGTTAAGATGTCATCATGAACCAATTTTTCTTCATACACATGTATAACTATGCATACATGCATAACCATGCATTCATGATTCATAAAGCATGCATTCCATTTTTAATAAGTCTAGGTTGTACCTTGAACTAGTTGAGAGCCAACCCAAATGGAACCAAGGCCCATTAGCCTCAAACACCTCTCACTCAAATGGAACCAAGGCCCATTAGCCTCAAACAACTCTCATTCAAATGGAACTAAGGCCCATTAGCCTCAAATACAATCACCATTACCTTAAGCCCAAAACCATTTAGCACCATTATCTCTAAGCCCAAACCCATTTGGCAACATTATCTCTCCAAAGCCCAAAACACATTTGGCAACATTATCTCTCCAAAGCCCAAACTCAGTTGGCACCAATATCTCTCCAAAGCCCAAACCCAGTTGGCACCAAGATCTCTCCAAAGCCCAAAACTCATTTGGCAACATTATCTCTCCAAAGCCCAAACTCATTTGGCACCAATATCTCTCCAAAGCCCAAACCCAGTTGGCACCAAGATCTCTCCAAAGTCCAAATCAAATTGGCACAAAGATCTCACCAAGCCCAAAACCTATTTGGCAATATTATTTCTCCAAAGCCCAAACTCAGTTGGCATCAATAACTTTCCAAAGCCCAAACCCAGTTGGCATCAAGATCTCTCCAAAGCCCAAACCCAGTTGGCACCAAGATCTCTTTAAAGCCTAAACCCAGTTGGCACTAAAATCTCTCCAAGCCCAAACCCAGTTGGCACCAAGATCTCTCCACCAAATAACTTTGGCCCACCTTACTTTAGGAATCAATTTCCTAGGAATTTGCAATGCATAACTTTCCCTATAAACCTAGAACAGACTTAGGTTTTCTCTTTCATGCACTGATCTCTTTTCTTATCTTTAAAAGGTACAAATGGAAAGCACAGCACCCAGCATGGACACCATGGAAACACTTTTAGCCACCTTACTCAAAAAGCAAGAGGATAACTTTCCTGTTGCTTTAGACCATGCCCTTGATACACAGTGCCAATTCATCCTCGCTGAGGTGAAAACAATGATGGGTCAAGGATCAAGTGCCCATCAAGTCAATACTCCTAATGCATCTTCATCCCTTTCACCTAATCTTGTTATTGATCTAACAAATAGTGGGAAAGCTCCAAAAGTTGTCATTCCCCCAACTATCAATCTGAATGGTCGAACATCTCTATCCTCCTCCCTGAATCTTTTTCATAAAGGAGAAAGCTCCAACACGACCGAAACCAAGAAGTTAATGAAAAAATTCAAAGCTATGGAAAGGCTTCTCAATAACATCAAGAAGCATGAAGATCAAATTGATGTTGATGCTCTTACTCTTTTCTCGAATGCTAAGGTTCCTCCAAAATTCAAGATGCCTAGCATGGACAAATTTGATGGCACCACTTGCCCAAAGACCCATTTAAAGATGTATGTGGCAGCCATGAACCCATTAGGGGTGGACAATGAGTTCCTTGCTCAATTGTTCCAGCAGTCACTCACAGGTGCTGCAATGAGATGGTTTGTTGACTTGGACACTAATTTTAAGAAAACTTGGGATAATATTTGCAATGTCTTTGTTAAGCAATATCATTACAATATCGAGGTGGACATCACCAGAAGGGATTTGGAGACCACCAAACAACAACAAAGGGAGTCTTTCTCCATTTTCCTCACAAGATGGAGGGCTAAAGTAGCCCAAATGATGAACAGGCCCACTGAGCAAGAGCAAATTGATATAATTATCAAGAATCTCCTCCCAAGTTATTAGACTTATCTCCAAACCTAGTACTTGCCAGATTTCAAAGCTCTTATTGCCACTGCCTCGAAGATAAAGGATCTGATCCAAAGTGGGGCAAATCAAAGAGGAATCCTCTAGTTCAAGGTATAGAAAAAACACCTACTATGGCCACAATACTCTCTCCAATCAGAAATGTGGGGAAGTTGTTGCTATTTCCAATCATCCTCCTCTGAGACTTGAAAGGAGGTACTTCACTGATTTGGGTATGCCCTTGAGCTTCGTTTACAATACCTCATTGACATTGGAGATATCCTCCCCCCTAGTTTGATATCCGACGCCCCCATTTACCTTTGAACTGTTATCAATCCCTTCAGGTCTAAAGATTCAGATTAGGAGGAAAGTAAGTGGAAATAGACCCCGCCTCATTAACTAACCAAAGCCTAAATTGGCATAGTTTATGGAGGAATTCAAGCCCAGTTAATCTGACCTGTCTGAGATTAAATTCAAATCAGAGTCTAAGTCCAAGTTAAAGTCAGAGTCTGTTGAGTCTATTTTTTTTTCCTCTATAGAGTCTGTAAAGGATCTTCCTGGTCCTTCTTTTAATTTTGATGTAGTCCGTGAGGACGAAACTTTTGTTTGCAATGAAAGAGTTCAATTTTCCTCTTATATCTTTGAGTCCTTTTTCCCTCTCCTTAAATCCAATTTAAAAAAGGCATCAAAAGAAAAAGAAATAAATGAAATAAAAGAGCTAAATAAATAATCAATAAATTTGGGCACAAATGATAAATTAAAATTCACATTCATTGCATCATTATTATGATAAGGCTTCTTTAGTCAAGATTGTTCAAGAATTTTTTAGATTGTTTTACTTGGTAACCTGAAGACATGACAGGTATCGATCCAAGCATAGCAGTCCATAAGATTTCAACCTATAAGAATATGAAGCCTGTAAAGCAAAAATTACGAAGGTTGAAGGTGGAGTGTTCTCTCAAGATCAAAGACGAAGTTGCCAGGTTATTAAAGAATGGTTTCATTGAACCTGTCACTTACCCTTCATGGCTAGCCAACATAGTGCTTGTGCCCAAGAAGCGTGCACAGGTAAGAATGTGTATGGATTACAGGGATCTGAACAAAGCCTATCCAAAAGATGGTTTTCCTTTACCTCACATAGACTTATTGGTTGACCGTATGGTCAGATCTAAGGCGGTCTCCTTGACTGATTTATATGCGAGGTATAATCAAATACAAGTCTATCCACCTGACAAGGAAAAAACAGCCTTTGTGATAGAATAGGGCACCTATTACTACAAGGTCATGCCTTTTGGTTTAAAGAATGCCGGGCAACATACCAGAGAATGGCTACAACTATCTTTCATGACATGATTCACCAGGATGTGGAAGTATACGTTGATGACATGGTTATCAAGTCCAAAACAACAAAATGACACGTTGAATGGCATAACTTGTGACATTTGATCTAAAGTATGTCTCAAGAAAGGCATTTCGACAAAAGAGTAACCGTCAGAGGGTTGGAAGAAAACAACTTGGTATTAAAAGGAAATCAGAACTCCTGTTCAGAAACCAAGAGGAAAATTTAAGCCTAATTGTGTTAGCTTGTATGTGTCAAAGAAGATCCTGTCTGGCAGAGGTATTCTACTCATGGATTAGATGGAAATGAATTTTCAAACCATTGTAATCAGATCATACATTGTATAAACAAAACTATGAGGACTTAATTCTCCCAAAAGAAAATTTTGATGTGTGAAAAAAAATGCAAATGGAGATACGTAGGCAACCCACTTTAGGTACAGTCTAAAGCATAATAAAATTATGATTTTTTGTGCCCAGATTAATTGATTTATGCTAAGTTAAAAACCTGAATAAGGCAGTTTAGGCAAAAATTAGAGCAGCTCGACGAGTTGAAAACCCAAAAGGGAAGCTAAGGCAAAAATTAGAGCATAAAAAAATAAAAATAAAAATCGTTTTCTAAGTCAATCATCATAGCAAAAATTTCTAACAAGTCCTCGTTAGAATCATCAAAGTTATTTCAGTATCTTGGTGTCAAACGATTGTCATGTTAATCTGTCACGTCTCTTAGCTAATTGGCTAGGTTGTCTTTGTCCCATATCAGGGGTATATCCTTTTCTGTCAATCATCACATCTCTTAGTCAAAGCAGTTAAATGGCTAAACTACCCTAATCCCTCGTCAGGGGCATATTTTCTAAAGTCAACATCTAGTCACTGTGGATAAATAGATTAAATCCATCATTAGAGGATAAGTAATCCAAAGTCATCATTCCTTGAGTCGATTGTCCAAATCATCAAATCAAAGAGTTTTTTTTTTCTTTTATGATGAATGACTTTTCTTTCAAGTCATTTGACTCGTGTGTCAGTTCCAAAGAATCCAACCGATAAAGTGTCAATCAAGTCGTTGACCCGTGTGTCAGTCCTACTTGTCCAAACCGACAAAGTGTCATCCCCAAGAATCTTTTCAATCTCAAATAGTAGGAATAGCTCTGCTTGTCTTTCCCATAAGACAAACTCATAAAACCTCCCATTTCCTATAATACCTAGCAAACAGAACAGTAGACAATATATGGATATATTGAATTACGTAATTGATGAAGCATTAATTGAAGTATGAATAGGCTCAATCGATTATTGAAATATACAAAGAATGATAGAGAATAATATTCAAAAAATTTTAAGTCTCAACCGATCCACTTTTGAGACATTGTCCCGGATAATACCGATGTTAATTACACTACCGGGGAAATAGCAGTCCGATAAATTTAAGAATTTTTTATCCAGACCTAAGGGAATTAAATAAATTAATTTTATATAAAATTATGATGAAAAGAAAGAGTTGAAAAATATTTTGGAATACTAAAAATAAGAGTAACGGTAAAATTATAATTTATGGCAACTTTGGGGGTAATTTTAGAAATCCACTGTCTGGAATCCAGAAATGATCCAAAACTATTTTTAAATAATAGAACAACTTAAAATAAGGTATTTCACTCCCCACACTTGAGGGAATCTAAATATAATAGACAGAATAAATTACAAAAAGTTTTAGGGTCAAAAATATAAATAAGAAAAATTTTAGGCCAAAGTACAATTAAACAAAGTTGTGGGACCCATCCTTTCTAGAAAGGGAGCTAGGTGGCCGGCCATGGTGGTGGGGAGATGATATTTGTGATAGAAAATAATTAATTGATTTATTAATTAATTGAAAAGGTGACAAATAGCCAAAATTCTAGAGAATTCTTTTTTTTTTTTTTTTGTCTTCATTTCTTTTTGAGTTGGCTTTTGGTGTATATAAAAAGAGGATGGAAATAGCTATTAGGAGGAGATTGGCCGAACCACTAATGGAGAATTACCAAGGAAATAAGTCTTCTAACCTTTCCAAAGAAATCAACTAAAAATAGATAGGAAATTAAAAAAGGAAGAAGCTTTATGAAGAAAATAGATAGAATTTGGTGTTCAATCATTTGGAGGAGCAAAAGAAGAGGGCAATTCAAGTGTTTTAAATCAAGGTAATGATTCTAAACTTACCATTTTTAATTGTATTTAAGAGTTCTAAGATTTGATTTGGCAAATAATTGAGGTAATTAAGCTAAAAGTGTTAAAGAAGGAGTTAGGGTTTATATAGTTTCTGAAATCTGATTTGAGGCTGTAATTTTTGGCTAATATTTCAAAATTTTAATAACTGAATTTGAGGATGGACAAAACATAAAAGTTATAGATAAATATGTTAATTAGATTTATGTAAAAATAATTTGGAAAATTCGAAGTGAGGAAAGAGTTATTAAGTAAAAACTGTGACTGACCTGGAATTAGGTTTTCTAGAAAATGCTACTGTGTTTTTATTATACAGATTCTTAGAGATAAAATTAGAAGAAGTGTTCAACATGAAAAGTTTTTATTTATGTGTTATATATAATTGTGTAAAAGTGTTTTTCAATCGGATTTATGGTTTATGAGATACTGGGTCATGAGTGTAATCTGCCTGGAATGACTGATAAACAGAACATAGGCTACTGTATTCTATAAATATGAGGACTTTAAATTCTTAATTAGTGAAATTTTTAAAAATGAAAGATGTTCATTTATATGTTATATAAATTACTATAAAATGGTTTTATAATTGGATGAGTACAGAATTAATTGTAGGCATGGAAACAGGATCTATTCGGACAAAGATTTCAGGGCCATAGTTTGACTTTGGAAATTTACTAATAATTGTTCAGTAATCCAAAAATTCTGAAATTTGGATGTTATAATTTTATATGTATATTTTCAATAAGAAAAAGAATTACAGTAATTGGTTAAGTATTTATTGAGTTATTAGCAAAAGAACAGTATCTGCCAAAATAAGATTTATAGGCAGAATGCAGGCAACAAGACTGATTGTAACACGAAGTTTAAATTAACACTATAATTTATGTAGTAATGGCAATAAAGTGAATTTTGGATATATTAAAGCTTGAAATGTCTAGTTTAAATAGGAATAAGAATTAAAGCAATTGGATAAGTATAGAAAGAGATATAGAATAAGGAACATAGGCTACTAGTAAAGGTTCTTCATAGGCAAAACCTAAAACTTGGAAATTTGAGTAATTTTCTTTAATATAAGTATAAGTAATGTAATTCTATGTTAAATAGTATCTAAATGGAAATTAATTGAATATGTAGAGTCAAGAATGAATGAAAGACAGTGATGAGTA